>JAQGAS010000003.1:0-265154 GCA_034686365.1 Pachymerium ferrugineum
TATATTTCATACCTTTAAAAATTAATATTCAAAAACAAACCTTTAGAAAAATGTCACCAAAAATATCCGCTGTTGCCATTACGTTGTTGATTGGGTAAGTATTAGTCCAAGCTTTAATTCAATTATTTAATGTGGCATTCCACGCCACTCATCGTATCCTTGAAAGGAACTTTCATCAAGAAAGTGTGTAAAAAAATCAGTATTTTGGTGTAGACAGAGTAACATGTACTTATATATAAATCTTATGTCGCCATATTTGTTGTTGACAAACACAGCCCTCTAATGATCACTAAAGATATTAAAACAGTTACCCAGGTTTGTAGTTCGGTACTTGCATATTGCTAAATGTCATCAAGATCTGAATCAACCAAAAAAAAAAAACCTTAGAAAAATTATAAACGTTGTTCGCATGGCATATTGCATTGTCACCTTACAAGAGATTCGGATGGCGGTTCCGTTATTTTCTCGTTAAAGGGGCATATAGGATCGATCTAATGACGTCTCTCTTTCGACTGGTGAGCTAGCCCACAGATCTGATAAATTCAATAAAATTAAACTTCGCCAAAATCTTTAGATTTATTTGTAATCACTTAAAGTGATAAATTTAATGATCTAACACTTAAATGTTGATGATGTTGAATGTTGACCTTTGATTGTCTCGAGGGCTTCTAAGAATAAACATCGTATTCTGCAAATAAAGTTAATAAAATTTCTTAATAAAAACATACATACATTCTACTTACTTCTCAACTTAAATGTTGGATTGTGTTGCCAATTTTAACAGCAGCAGATTAGTGATAACCTACGAATAAATCTAAATTTTCCCCTATATACGCGTAATGTTACGTTAAATTAATTAATTTAACCAAAATTATTTTTTCCTTATATTTTCTCATCTAAACAATTACTTTAATTGAGTTTTATTACTCCAAAATGTCTACATCATTATTCTAATGAAGTTGCAATAAAATAGCACCTGCTTAATATATTTTAAAAAGTCTAGAGGCAAACAACTCTGGTATTCTAGCAGCTATCTAATACTTATCAAAATTGTGCAATATGGAAATCCCAATTTTAGTATTATTAATCGTTAGCATACTGGGAGTTGTCTGTCAAGAGGATGGCAATGACTATGAAGAAAAACCCCGAGTATTTCCTTACAAAAAAAAAACAGTACAGTGAGTAATATACTTTCACTTAGGATTGCGTTCTAGGCGACAGAGGTATCGACAACTTTTGCCAAGCCGTTGATGAATTGTTTCCACATCAAAATCGTAAAGTAATATAATCAAATAACCTGAAAAAATTCACCGTAACCAATTTTATTACTTCCAGTTCCACAACGCCATTTGCAATTGCATTGGAGCTTTTCTATCTGCAGATGTACGAGTAGGTTAATTTTTTCCATCATAAATTAAAAGATTGTTTACCTAGATTTCACGTTGCAATCGTAAGTCGTACAATTTACCAGGAGCAGATAGCTGCGCTCGTTTATTCACCCACGTAAATATCAAAATAACAATCTTTACAGATCAGATTATTTGCGTTTATTTCTATACCTGAAACAGAATACGTTTCGTAAAATGATCATTGAAGGGAGTGGTAATCCGACCTATAGAACCATCAAAACAATTCTGGATAAAAAGTTGGACGCTTGTAACAAATTCAATAGTGGAGAAGATTCTGCTTACACTGCTGTCGAAACTTTTCTAAAGAAATGGGATTTGATATGTGCTTTTAGTAATTATTGTTTTATTTTAATTCAAAGTTATGGCACCTCAATCTAATTTTTGGCTTGTATTTTGCAGCTATCATACTGAAAGCGCATTTAAGTCCAGAAGAGGCAACATTGTTTAGTGACTGCATTTTTCAATGGGCAGAACTACTAACACCTGGTTTAAATGGAAAACATAATTGCGATCCTATTCAACAAGAAATAGGTTCTATTTTGGCTGGATAAAAATACTAAAACGAAAAAATGTATTATTATTTCTACGCACAGCTTTTGTGGAAATAAATAGTCTTACGTGAAATGTTTGATATCTCTCAGAATTATTTACTCAATCCTGTCCAAACGACATAATCAAACTTCTTGTATTGTCTCTCCAGGAGGTTGAAGGAGGTTGCAACTGTAGCAACTACAATGGCAATTTAAAAAAAATATTCCAGGTAAGACAATTGGAAAACAACAGGCTTCTACAACATAATGTTTTCCTAAACATTTAATGCGATATGGTTAGAATTTGTAATCTACGTGGCAATATTTTTCGCATCTTACTATTCAAAACTAAATTTTGTCCGCCATTTGCCTCAAACGAGAAAGAGCGCTCTAGTAACAGAAAGGAGAGTAAAAAAAAAAAAACGGCGCTTCTGCATGAAGATCTCTCTACTGCTAAAATCTGGAAATATAAATTTTTTAATCGCGAAATATTAGCCCCTTTCAAAACGTGTTTTATGATTTCATAAACATAACATGTAGCCTCTTTTTTACTTGAATTAATGATGTCCAAACGCAGATGATGATTATGATGATTTCAAAACTATAATTTATTAAAAAGAATAAGTTGACAAATTAATTACAAACTAAAATATCCAAAAAATTGTCTTACTTGCTTCCATTCAACCACTTCCGAATGATGGAATTTCTTTATAATCGTTTGTTTTATACCTGAAAAAAAAAGAAAAAATTAATCAACTAAATTTTTTATCCAAAAAGGTAGTAACCCCCCCCCCCCCCCCCAAAAAAAAACCAAAATAAGTTCTTACCAACGCACACGTTCACATTTGCCATCTGCAGTCAGAATCCCACACTACTCGAAAATCGGGTAGCGAACGCGTTGGGCTTGCCGGCGAATCCCTGTAACAGACTGCCATGGCGCCGCCGAGCGAACATTGAGTGCGACAAGCTCCCAAGCTCCACAAACACTTCACCCATGTCCCACCGATCATCATCCAAACGACCTCCAATAAGAAGAATGAACAGCAAAATCGGGAAACCATGACCACATCGATTAGGTAAGGAATCAAACCAATGGCTGGTCGGTGAGTCATACTTTTAGCCCCTCTGACGTCACTCAATAACAAATACAGAGGAACGGAGGGGAGAAAAGTAGGTCTCAACAACAAAGGGGGAAATGTTCCTCAATTTTTACACAATGATATATTTTAAAAACTTCAAAAACATTGACATAAAAATTCACTAAGCATCCTCTGCCCTCTGGTGTCTCTCACTGAAAAATGACCACTAACCAAAACTGAATTCTAAGAAATTCCACCCGCATTAATTGCACCATAAAAACAGCAGAACGGACGTTTTGTAAAAATATTATCCTGATTTCCCATCTCTCTTCCTCGTGCAATTGAATCGACATCCTCATCACGTGGCTACATATTGACTCCGTGACGTCACTCGCAGGTGGCGGCGAATGCATCACAAAACGGAGTTTTCACCAACTGTATTGATATTCAAAGTGCAAGCCGATCAATCCCCTTCAAATGAAGCTGTTGACAACGACATCTGTCACCGAGTAAGCACATCAACTAATTTCCTTTTTTTTTTTAACTACTTACACTTTTCCTTAAAAAATACCAAATGAAACCATTAAAAACCAGAGGGAGAAAAGAAACGAGGGGCGTTACAAGACCTTTTCCCCCCACCTATCACAATGCGCCTCCCTTGTGAAGAAACACCTGGAGCTTACTTCCTAGAAAAGCGAGAGAAAGGAAACTCCAAGAAAATAAAAACACCCTTTTGCGCCACTTGGAAAACAACGGAACAACACAAAAGGAAATGAAAAAAAACAAAAAAAAAAAAAAAAAAACACATGACATAGCAGTAAAAATGGAAAACTTCTCCATTTGCTAAACAAATAGTTACAACATTAAAAATTGACATGTCCAAATGACCCAAACAAACTCATTTGCAACCCCTAGCCCATTAAGTCCGTCCATTTTCTCCTCCTCCAGCCACCACCCACACACTCAACTTACGACCTCGTTAATCCCACGACACATTGTCATCAAACATGCCAACTCTTCAAACCACCACTTAAATTCCCCTTTACCCACATTCCCCCTCAAGTTGGTTCCAGCATCAGGCCGTGGGAGGAATGCAGGTGTTCCAGTGGTCGGGCACTAATGCCCATAAGTAGGCAACGTCCACAACTCACCTCCTAAAGATGAGATACTTCATCAAACTATACAATCCTTACCAACAAGTCATATAAAACTTTTTTATCCCATCTTTTAATGCGATTTCAAAACCTCTTCTAAAAAATTTTTTATTTTTACTTGAGTTTGGCGAGATGAAACAATATTTTGCTTACTTGTCAATATTAGGTCGTTTATTTTTCAATTTATTATCTTAGTAATCTTTTTAATCTCAAATCTTGCGAATTTTGATTGAAGGATGCATCAATATTGCTTATTGTCCCAGGTGGCTGTGTTAAACATTTTAAATCAGCTGATTGAAATGGATGCATTTTTTTGGGATTATGGTTGTACCTAGACGACTAAAGTGGATTTCGCAACAAAATTGTATGCACAATTTGTTGAATGTGCACTTTAAAACTTTCTTTCTCACTTTTAGTTTGTACCAATATTATCATCTTCTAACATTCAATGTAATTTCAGCTACAAGTGTCACAAAAAACAAATTTCTTATAATTGTCTGAAGGTTTGCGCAGCACTCGCTCATTAGTTACAGTGAAATCTTAACTTGCCTGGACTTTTGTGATTTTTCAATCTACGACCTCATAAAAGTTAACACATCTTTAATGTGAATCACATTTAATGACATCACAAGTTCTAACATTTACGTTAGTTTTTGTGTGAAGTTACGGAAAACTGAACCCACCACAACAAGTTGACGCAAAGTGCTTAAAGTTTTGCTCCACACACACAGTAATCTACTGACTATTGAAAAAATGCATGAAAAGAAGGAAAAATTGTAATTACTAAAAACTTTGTTCCACCCACATTAAAATCTGAAGTACCAGAACTAGCCTAAGCTATTTAATAATTTCCTTTAGAGAGTACACAGGGCCACGGGCTCAAAGTTCAGTCTTGAAAAGTCCTCATTATGGTGTTAGCAAAGATTTAACATACGTTTTCATTCCAAACTAATGAATATTAATTAGAGTTGTACCTTGAGGTGCCATGTTACTCAACACCGGACGGTATGAGAAAAGGTTTCCGGAGTGAGACAACACTCAATTCTACGTTGTAGTGAGATGTAGCCAATTAGCCCTCATTTGCCACCTATTTGTCACAAAGTGCAACCGCAAGCCGAGATGAAAATCCAATGTCGCATCCGTTTTCGTCGTCATATTACTCCCGACTGTTTTCATCTGAACTTGTTTTCCTCTCTAAACCCAAACAGAAAACAAATGCTGTGAACATAAACAAAAGTTTCATACTTTAAAAAAATTAATCTTTAACGAGGTTAAAATTATTTAAGGAGGAGTAAAAAACCGTCTCAAAGTTTTAAGTTTAATAATTCAACTTGATCAAAGTTGAAAGAAAGTGGAAAACCTGGTACAAAGAAGTTTTTTTCTTTCTTCCTTGTCTTCCCAATCCAAACTTTCAATTTCTTAATTATAATTAAATTAAAAGTGAAAAAATAGAACCAATTATCAAAGCGCAATTAACTCCCACGAATAAAAAAACCGACTAAATCGATTTTCCTTAACACCTACTCTAAACAAAAGAAGATAAATAAGACACAAAACTTCCTATACACTCGAATTTTATCCAACTTCATTTAACCCTACCCATAACTAATTTCCATATTGTAGTAAGAGAAGTTATTCCCAGAGTGCCACACATTCCCATTTGGTTTGCTCCTTCTCAGTCTTTTTCCATGAATGTTTCATGATTTAGCCTCTCTAATAGTGAGTCTTCGCCATCTATTCATGAGAAAAACCCCCGCAGTCACTTTCTGAACGGGCGGAAATTAATCTCACAGTCCACACAAAACAGCAACAAAAAAGCAAAACACGCTCTCGGATGTTTTCACAAGAAGGACAAAACAAAACTTTGATCACTGGACAAGAAAACTATGACTTTAAAAACTTGATTAAGCAACACTACAAGGAAGTTATTGATTTAACTCTCCTAGTGACACTATCTGTAACTAATAAACATCATTCTTTTGACGGTTTCAACAACTAAGTTTTTCTTTTCTTGATAATATAAGAAAACACAACAAATTTTAGAAGACAAATGACACAAGGGGTTTTGTATTGAGGCTTAAAAGTGTCATGTATCAATAAGAATGATGAATCATTGTGTTATTCAAAACTTGAAACTCAATTGATAGAGATGCAGCAGTCATTAGCCTAATGTGGCACACCGCACCACAAAGTTGAAGCTTTCAATCAAACCTTACTGCACTTTCTATTTGATTAAGGGCAACATTTCATTGGTGCATTGGGCTTCTTTCATTACTCCCTTCTTTTCCCTCCTTCCAGTGTGATTGTCTGTTGTTTCTCTTTGCCCTCAGCCAACTCGGTTCACTAATGAAGAGACCCACTTATTTGCCAACTACACACACCCAAAAACCCTTTGATTACAAGCCAAATACAACTACACTTCTTCTTCCTAATGGAAACAATGCATCCTTAACTCGATCTAACATCAGTTTTCTAAAAATAGGATAGTTAACTCATTAATCATCCAATTTCAATATCAATAAATATCTGACAAACAGGTTTCTTGTTTTCGCCAATCACGGATCCAATTAATCTACTCATGGCACCGTGTTTTCTTCTCTGGCCACTGCATAAATAAATCTCGTTATTAACGTTCAAAAAATAATGAATGTTAATTAATTACGCATTAAACAAGCAGAAATTGCCGTTTAAGCAAAGTCAAAATGCAAAATGTCTTGGGGAATATCAATTTATTTAAGCCCACGCCTCCGTTCATTACAGGTGGTATAGAAAGTCATTTTTCTAAAAGATTAAATGATGACATTTTTTTTGTACTATTACCATTTTTCATTCTTAAAAAAGGGCATTTTTAATGGATTACAAAAGGTCATTACGGTATTATACAGGCAAAACAATGTCAACAGTTCATATGTTCAAAATAATTAAAATTTTTAACACAACCGTCAATGAATAAATTATTTTCAACGCCATTTTCAGTTAGCATTCACTGATTTACGAACGTGGCCTACACTTAGGTTAGTAGACCATATCACACACACACCAAGGTTTGTCAATTCCATGTTTACTCAAAGTAATACATTACTTCTACGTTTTATTCTTAAATGGACTAAATCCTGTTAACATTGCATTAATCTTAGAAAATAGCAAACACTTTTAAAAAACTGGTGTGCTTCCTCTATTTTTACACTGTAAAAAAGTGCACTCCAACAAATTTAAATTTATACTATCTAGTAGATAATTTGAAATTCCGTCATTTGACATTTTTATAGACACCATTCAATGAATTTTCTGGCCAGTAAAATGTAGTGCACAGGTGGTTGTAGCCAAATTAAAATCGACGTGTTAAAAGGAAGTAGGGAGGGATAAAGTTAGAATAATGCAAAGTGGCTGGTTGATTCGTAATGTGCTCAGCTTCTTTCCACTTTGATGGATGGGCGCCTCGTCACGAGAATAATTACCCACAGCCACCTCGTAATGCGGGCGCCATTCATTTATGTCTCGTCCAGTCTCTCAGGATTAAAAAGCCCAAAAGTCACTCGACGCCCTCAATCGATGCGACCGTTTGTTTACGAACTAAACATATTCTCACGACAAGCAGTTCTAATTAACAAACTGCACACACAATCAAAACTTGAAACCTAAACTTAATCTAAACAACTTACGTGTCGCTTAACAATTTTTACCAATTAACAGCAACATGTCAACGATTTTTACTTTTCTTACCCATAATCCTCTTAATCAAACTTTCAAAATAATGTGTCATTCATTGCAAGGGTTAAAATCCATCAACAATAATTCCACCTTCACTCAAGCGACTTCATAGTACACCTTGGTAAGATATAAACATTCAAAACCGCCATCATAAAATATCAGTCGTAAAAATACAACATAGATAAAACGCGTCGATACATGTCAATCACCCTTTTTAGGATTGAGTTGAGGGGAAAAATGATGCGTTCAAGACGAGCAACTTGAATTCACTAAAGCTTCTTGCTACTAATGAAGCATTAAAATTTCAATTGCTCTTTCACGACCCCTTCCTTTCCGCCATCGTTTGGCGTCTCCCTCCCCCACTGCGTTCTTGCACCCCCCAGTAGCGTTTTACGAGGTGTAATTTATAGCCAAAATGTTGCTGATTGTGGGATCTTATTACATCCCCACATGACTATGATTAAATTCGACTGATGTGCACGTGCATTTCAACGACCTTTTCCAATAATAAATAAAATGGCGGATGGGGGGTTGTGAAACTCCATTAAAGTTACTCACTCTAAATTTCATGTCAATTTCGTCATCCGACTGTTTTTAGGTGACACAATTTTCCTTTTCTTCTTAGTTTCCGTTTTTTACACCTCTAAAAAAGGAAAAATAATTTAGACGAATGATAAATATTAATCAAAATACAGAAACCTTTTTTTATAATAATCATACAAGGCTTCCCATTAAAAAGTAAAGGTGTAAACATAAAAACTTTTGCGCCATAGCTGTTTTCTCATAAACTCCAACAGGAAAAAAAAATATCCTCATTTAAACGTTCCATTTGCGCAAATTTCCTGCATTTCATCAGGTGACTAAACCAGGTGAAGCATTTCAACTCATGCGTAACGTGTTTACAACAGGCAAGGTTCGTCATGCTATTTTAGTTATTTATTTTTCAAGCAAAACTCTTCAACACATTTCAACGTTTTACTATTCTTTTGTATTCCCTCGTCTCTCTCTGTTTCCTGTGAGGCCAATTCTAGCTGGCCCTGTCAGTTGATTTGCCTGTCGATGACAACCACATGTGTGGCTAATGGCCGAGGCGAGGGCAGACGCTCGCAAATGCACACACTACAAACCCCATTACTAGATCGTGTATAATTAATGACAAAACCTTTCTAACATCACGGCTAGTGAAAAATATTACAAAATTCCCCTTGGATGAATTTTCCAACTTTCTAACTTTACATTTTCATCTCCATCATTTATTGATCAACTTACGAACTCGTTACAACGACATTTTTTGTCACGTCTCAAAAACAAAAAAAATATATAAAACGAAAAACAAGAACAGAAAAAATATATTGCACTCGGTTACACATGAGTAGTTTGCACACGTAGAAAAGTGTTTTTTGGATCTTTTCCAGTTTTAGTTCTTTTGGATGAAAGAAAAAAATGTGAAGTTTGAAATCCAACCTTTTTAATAACCCATTTTTTAAATTAACAAACCTGCCACTTTAGAATCCAACAAACTCATGAATACCCAAACAGAATCCATCCAGAAAAATTTCTCCACACAAAAAAAGAAATCCATAAAGTTAATTCCCGGTATTGAGGTCGACTCTCACTCTCTAAACACAGATTGGTTACAATTTTGCTAAAAGCGAAAAAAAAAAGAAATCAGCAAGAGCGACACGACATATTCAATAAATCGATATTATACCTGGGAACCGCTATGCAAGCTATGCATATTTCTCCTCAAAACAACTTGCAAAATTCATGCAACTCTCCTCTCTCTTCCCCGCACAACAAGCCGACGATGCGAAATAATAAAACACGCTATCTTCAAATCCAGTTACCCGACTCTCCATCACCACTTAATTTACCTACAAAAAAAATCCCCCGAACTTAAAACTTTTTCCCAACCTGATTAAATTCACCGGAGAAGGTAGAAAAGCCTTTTTAATTATTGTTCCAAATCTAAAAGCTCCGCCTTGATACTGCAATTAGCTTCCCTGCACAGTCTTCATCATAAGGTGATCGGTACGTCAATCATTTTTCGATTTACAAGCCAAATCCGAAGCGCATTACACTTAAATAAACAAGAGTAAAGAGACGTGGGAAAAAAACGAGCATTTCACTCCCGAGACCTGTAAAAACCAGGTTACGTCTACTCCATCCTCATATACAAACCACAACACCTAAAAGGAGAATTGATGAACGTTTCTAGAGAGAGTAGTACAGATTACGGCTCTCGAGGGCCAGATGAGAGTCTCACATATCCGATACCTTGATAAGCATTAACCCCACAGAGGGAAAACAGTGGCTGCAAACATCGTTTGCCAAGCTGATAAGTGGACATGACGCCATTTTCAAATTCCAATACTGTCTAATGTTTTTAAGATGAGTCGCCTTCACACACCATATCTCTCTTTCTCTCTCACCAGGTGGAGTTAATAACACCGTTGTGATTTTTACAGTGTACGCTTGAAGTATCTGAATCTGGAATTTATAGTTTCACTACTGGGTAATATCGTTTTTAAAAGGAACAAAATAAATGTCAGTAGAATGAAAAATTAATTGTTTGAAATTTACGAATGGGGAAATGAGTGAATGAATAAATTAAAGAAATTAAATACAAGAAAAAGTTCAAGATTAAAGAAGGAATACGTTATGGTCTAAAAAGTTTCCTTTGAAAACAAACTATAAACTTTACAGACCAACAAAACTCAAATAACTTACTCGAGTGAAACAGTCTTAAAACGGAAAATTGAAAAATTAATTATAGAGAAAATATTAGGCGATGATAAAACAGAAAATAATTACCTGTTAAACACGTAAAGCAAAACCACGGCCCATAACTCCATTAGGAGACACGCTAACACAAAAATGGCCGTCATGTGCTAGCAACCGTTTACTTTGCGCAAAAGGGATCGTTTTAATTATAAAATTGGCCCTGGTCCAAGTCGGCCACACAAGGTTATAAATGGGATTCTGTTCAATTTGTGAGAGAAAAGAAAAAAAAAGGCTCAAGAGGTCGCTTTTCCTATCCCAAGATAAAAGGAGTACAGTCGAACCGCAAACGAGTCGTAGGGCGCCGTGTGCGCACCACGTGAAAACGGATGAAATAGTAGGCGCACGAAAGGTTATGTCAGTAATGAATTCCACTGCAGCGTGGCAACTAGCGATAAGCCTAATAATTCCATTAATGGACTGCATAAACAACGAGCCCGACTCCGGACGCACGACGGGAGGGGATCGGAGAATTTCACTTCATCTTCCATCCAACACCTTTGCTACAAAAGCTCCTCCCGATGGGTGGTTTCGCTTGTCGGTTTGCCACGTGTCAAACTCAATTACTATAATAAATTATTTTTATTGCCCAGTTCGTGGTTTATGGTCATCGTTTAATTTATTTTTGTTAAATATTTCCTATTTTCTATTTTATGTAGTCATGAAGAACTAATGAAGAGCCAAGATCACAATGTGTGGGAGTTGGACTGCGGTTTTGCCGATGATGAAGATTCTAATAAGAAGTAAGTCGCCCAAAGATGCCATTAGGAGCATTAAAGTTTGAATGACCAATAAATTAAAACGTAAAAACAAAAATTACAAGCTATTTAATGCGAAAAATTCATTAATTAAAGCCCTCAATCAAGATAAATTATATTTAAAACTTCTGATTACTCTTTAGCAGATTTAAATTAGTCAACAATGAGCTTTGCGCTTTAATATAAACTGAAAGTAGTGCAGTAACGCAGTTCACGCAATCAGTCTTGAAATAAACATTAAAAACACCCAATTACAATTTATACAGTCCTCTTGCAAGATTTGCTCCTTATCTTTTCTGTCCTTTACGATTCTACCACTTTCAATACTGCAGTTTGTCTATTATTTTCTTAAAATACTTTTTCTTCAGTTTTTTTGTACTATGAAGACTTTACTAATGTAATTAACCCCATAAATTGAAACTACCCAGTTCAAAATTTCAAAAACCGAACAAAAATCAGCGACGGAAACTCCAAAAGAATTTTTCTGCATTATCCCTTATAAACTTTTCTTATTCATTCCTCTCGGTAGCAAGCAGTCGTTTGATAAAACGTTCTTTTCATAAACCGGAAATTTGCCAGTGCTGCTTTTCTTTGACAACTGCCGACTTTAAGTTGTTCTTCTCCAGCTAATGGTATTTTCTTCATGGCTAATGGTTCTATGCAGAAGCCCCAAAAATCGGAATTGAGTTTTGAATAACCAAGAAAAGCAGAAAAGACATGTTGTCGTCATGTCAGGAGTCTTAAGACACGTCTTTCCATAAAACATAAGATAAGAAATAAATTCCGGGGATTAGCCGGGAAAAAAACTCGTTCAACCGGATAATAAAACCTGTAAAAATATACTCGCAAGAAAAATGTGCAATGGCATATGAAATAATACTAAGGGTTTGTTTTCAAACTGATGGAATCGTAATGTCAGACAAAACTTTTAACGATCTGATCTAATGTATAATCAACAGTTGACAGGATCAAAGTATATCAAAGTAAACAGATCAGTAATCACAAAAAAACGTCAAGTTACAACAAATTGAACTAAAATCAATTTTCAAGAGCGCTTTACTTTTCAAAATTTGTCACCAGGTGCCACTGGCCTATTCTTATCCAAATTACATCCTCTCAAACCCAAACACGCCCTCTGTTTACAAATGCAAAAGTTGAAAAATCTATAAAAAACATTCAGCATAGTAAAGAATTCTTCAAACTTATGCAAATACATTTCCAAAAATGCAAAATCAAGAGTCTTCATCTGCCACTTAACCTCATCTCAATAAAAGAAATAAACAGACCAGCAGCAAACAGCGTTACCAATGATTACTCGCGTGCGCCATTAATTTCATTACTTTGGCTCTCCTTTTGCCTTGTTTATCTACTCGCAAACGTGGCGGGAATCCTCCAGATAACTTATCACCCCATCCACCTCACTCGCGGATTATCTTTTCAATTGAATTCTCGTGTTGCTCGGACGCCTGCGCAGATGATCGATACTCCACTCGGGTGCAACAACTTGGGCAGAACCCAAATAAACACAAAACAAAACCGAAAAATTCGGCAATCATATGAGTGTTTTACGAAAATTAATAATGAAGGGGGAAGAATTCAAAAAAAAAATAACTGAAAACACTTTTATCCTGATTAAATTCTGTCTTAAGGGTTTTTCAACTTAAAACTTAATGATTCCATATTCATGCTGCATTGCTTTATTTCATTAATTCGCGGAAGCCTGAAACTAGGTGAGCAGAAAACTGTTTATTTTGGTCGCTTCGCCCGGTGTGTCATGAGACCCATTCCTTTACAAATTCATGACCAAATTCAATGTTTACCTACAAAATCTCTTTCCATTTGGCTCCCATCCCAATGAGACTGTCAATGTCTCCATCCTCTCAAATTTGTAACCGGCTTAGTGCACATGCGCACAAGCGCTATAACCGCATAAATCGTCATGTTTGCGCCGTCCATGCCGCCCCGATCAAAGGCAAAAAAGAAATCGAATGCCAATGCAAACACAACTAATGGTGCATAAAACACAAGACAAAAAACAGAAAGGTCTTAAATTACTCAATTAAAAAATCTACAATTTAAATCTTATCGCCCCTCAAAACGACAATAATCCAATAAAAACAAACATTTCTGTTTTTTCCTTGCATATTATCAAGCCTTCTAATTTTTTCATTCTGATTATTCCATATAGTGAATGTACGCATTCTGATGGTTTGCTTGAAAGTAAATATAGTAGAGCTAAAATGTAGTTTTTGCCCCCTTACCCACTATTACCATAATGACAAACATTAGCAAGAACACAATTCTATACTTTACGTTAATAAAAGCATATTATTACCACAAAACAGTTACAGTTGAAATTTTAAAAAAAACTTATGATTTTGAAGTAAAACTTTCAACATACTTATTAAGCCAGCTCAAATAATCGAAAGACATTACTTCAATTTCATTTCTCCCAATCTAGAAGAAATTAGCTTTTAGTAACAAAAATTAAAGTTAATTGCAGAATACTAGTGAATTTACCCTGAGTGATTGTCAGCGAATGCTAAATTTTTGCAGCTCCTTGCAGCTATCTTATTTGCAAATTATCGGTCCTCATTGCATACATATACTTTCTGCACCTATGTAGAAGTTGCAAAGCAGATACTGTAATAATAGGTCTACAATAATGTTATTCCTTCAACAAATGTGGTGGTCCACTATAGGGATCACGTCAGTTGCAATAGATATTAGAGAGAAAATGTATTGACATGACTATACTGAACATAAAATTCCTTGAAACTTGGATTGCAAGGATCCAACAAGATCACATTTGTGACGACTTAACTCAAAAGTTTGCAAAAAGTGGGTCAAAGAAAATCAGAAGTAACCAACTAAACTTCACTCAGTTTGGCAGACTATAGAACACATACAATTCCTTTGAAACAGGGTATGCAAGGACACAATAAGATTGCAAACAACAGAAAATAGTCACATTTGTGAAGAATCAACCAAAAGTTTGAAGATATTCAAAGAAACTCGGGAGACCAACATGTTCAACAATAATAACTTCAATAATTCTTTGACTGAAACTAGTAATTGTATCATTTTAATTAATCATCATCTTAGCAACTGGGGCATTTATGCCGTTATTGTGGAATACAATGCAGCTGCTACAATAGTCTTATCCCATGAGACTAGTAATAGCGATGTTGAATGTTGTTATTTTATTATGAGAGGTAAACTACTCAAGTAGAATTGCACATCCTCAATATAATAATAACTATACGAAATATTGTGATTATAGTAGTATGCAGACAGTCCTTATCTCCAACCCTGTTAGTCAAAAGTGTCATTTCTTTGTTCTTTTGTTTTTCCTTTTATCAATACTATTATTTACAGTAAGAACAAAATATATATTTTTATAACGCTCTAATTGTATACTTTTTCCACGGCCATCTTCACCAACCTGTTTCACAAAAGTGCAGTGGGCATTTTGCCAGTTCTTTCCTCTTATTTCCCAGACGAAATCATGGCAAAGAATAAGACACAAATCGCGAGCCGCGCTTTCGACCATAAAAGCTGCCGCCATCATTAAATTCTTTTGCCCCTTATTTTCTCCCCTCCGCCATAATAAAGGGCCGTGCAAGTGAAGAATACAGAAAAGCCGCTGCCATTTTCTGATGAATTGTCCCCTTTTCTTCCACCACATATTCAGCCACCTGTTCACGACCAAAGATGACCATTCAATGACCCCCTCAGCCCCCTCAAACCAAACGAGCTTTCGTGATCTGACCACCAATAGATGACTCTGTCTCTCCACTTCTTGTACATCAACCGCGTGGATATCGAGCGTCTCCCTTAGTCAATAAACTCCACCTCCCACACTCTCTGGTGCCTCTTCCGCTTTATGCTAATGAGTATTGGCTCGGATCTAACACGCAAAGGGCTGGTCACGGCGTCCATCGGGACATTCAATTGGTGTTCATTAGTGACCATAAATCCGGAGTCCAATTTAAAAGCAGCTATACACCTCCAAAACTTCTCCTACCAACTGCGGTTTAAAATGGACAGTTTGATTGCCAATCAGGAAAACACGGGGGAAGGAGAAAATTCTACCTTTAAATTCATTGAAAAAAATTTTCTGTCCTAGAAAAAAAAAATTCTGTAAATAAAAAAATTTCAATCCACACCAGAAAAATTCCCAATTTAACCAAAAATGCCAATCCCACAAATTGAAATTTCCCTAAACAATTCACACCGAGTGCTTTTCCCAAGACAAAATCCGCCTCATCCGTCACCCAATTACTCACTTCCGGTAACACAGACATGCATCAATATCTTTAAACTCACACCATCAATCATGAACTTGGAAAAATCCCCTTCGAGGTCAACTAATTTGCAGCACAAATTTAAAACGTGACCAATCCCCTCTCATGATTTGTTGCCATTCCTTAACCTCACCTCCTTTATTGATTTCCTTTTGTCTCTTTCCCTGCTCAAACCATGGCTGCCATTACTCATTCGCAGGACACAATTTCCGCAACCAGTTGCCTTCACATTCACCCATCAAACACTGTATTAATCACCCATCATTAAACACAATGTTTTTATTTATTTCCAGACCATGTGAATACCTGTGGGACATTCTCAACTCAAAAATAACAAACATAATTATCGTTCTCCTCGTCTTAACTCATGGATTCATACTTCTAGCCACTTTGCTCATCGACCTCAAGGTCATTCAAGGTGAGAAAATATTTTACCCTTTTATTCCAACTCCATTAACCTCATTGAAAACCCTCTCACTTCAAAATGATGGATCGCATCTCAATTTAACCCAAACTCAAAAACTACACTTCTATCTGACTCACCCAAATGACTTCAAGAAACTGAAGAAGAAAGAGGAGGGGAAAAAAATCCACCTGTTATAATGACACATGCATTTCCCTTCTTTTGGTAGTAAAACCTTATTGCCTCGAGACGCGACCGCCAAACGAGTCACGTGACCCCCACTCTGCCTTCCCTGTAAATGCAAATGCGTGATGGGTGTATGTGTGGTTTCACTCGAAGAAATGTTACACTCGACTTGTTCCCCTCCATGAAAATGTTTTCTTCAGTTTTATTCTTCAAACTTAGGTTTTTTTGGAGAGGTAATGGCTTTTGGCTTGCTCGATCTCTTATTTCCTTGTGTCTTTAAGAACGTTGTTGTGTCATATCGAACAAGTCTGAGGTCACGAAATTACTTTCACACGATAAACCTTAAAAAAAGTAAAAGGGAAATCGAAACACAAGTAGTTAGCTCGTGATTTATGATAACGGATTGGAGATTAGCTTTGGAAACTGATACACCATGCACCTGATACGTGCACGATATCATCCATAGTCAAATCAATTTGAGTTTAAGATAATGTTCGGTTACACGATACATGTGCCTGGGTGCAGATGTTATTTCTTATCGTATTTTACAGTTTGTGTTCTTTTTTTTGAAGTACAAAAGAAATTTGAGAGATAAATAAGAAGTTGGAGGAGTAAAGTTTTAAGAAGAAAGTGTCGAGTGTCTTGGGTGTAAAATAGCAGAACGATAAAAAGATGATAAAGAAGATGAGAAAAAAAGAGTTCAATAAATATGTAACAGGGAGTTAAGATTTAACAATGGGCAATTTTGGAATGATAATTTAGAAAATTCACAATTATAATTTTAAAACTGGCTTTTCTCTGTTATTCTAAGACTTTCTTAAGCATGAGACTATCTTTTAAGTGAAATTATAATGCATTTCTTGACTAAGTAGAAAATACTCTGTCTTCAAAAGTAAGAGTTATACAGGACAGCAGTAAACACTATTTTCTGCCTAAACGTTCTTTTCTGTTTTCTAATGCACTTACTGTAAAAGACTGGATAGGTGTGTTCAAACTTGCTTTTCTTTTCTAATTTCTTACGTGGACGAGTGATAGGAGCAAACGTGATAGTGATCACTTCCCAGACTTTGCAAATAATTTTGTTCCAAGTTAGTTAAACCCCTAATTATAAACCGAAAAAGAAAATATAAACATTGCAACTTGCAAAGCTGAAAAGTAATTCCCAGTCTGGTTCGAATTAATCCAATTGGAAGTCGTCATCATAGAGCGAGAAATTGCGTCGGCATTTGACACTTCCTGTCATCCAACACTCCCTTTTCCACGTCCTTAATCCCACAAGTTTGATACGAGTACTTATTCTCAAACGAGTGCTAAAATCACGCTGTTTGCACGAGGACGGACACAGTCATCCTTATTGATTTTTCGCCCGTTTTGACAGACAAGTCGCAGCCAAAACTGCGTCCTGTCTGGCATTGGAACGCGCCAAAATTCGCGTGCGTGCACTCATGTAAATCCTAATTATTATAACTGGACTTAATTAATCACCACTACATTTGCATGACCCCGGCTCACTAACTTTCCTCAATGGATAAAGGTGAAACACATTTCCGCATCACGTACCTCGCACAACGGCCCAAGAGTTCGTAAACGTTACTACACCTGCACCCAGATACACTAAGTGAATTATTCATCCTCAAATTCGTAAACTCGCTACACAAAGTTTTGACGTGCAATGCTAATGCAACTGTCATTCCCATATTGAAACCACTTGAAATATTCAAAAGCAATCCTCTTGTTTATCTGCATTCACTTTACAAGTCAAATGCAAACCCAAAATGACATTAGTCCAAATTCTTTCAACTTTCTTTTGTTATTAAAAAATAATACAAATAGGCAATAGAAAAAAATCTATTTCAAATGTGACATAAAGGCAATATCATGCCGAAACAACCGTCTTCTATACAAACAGTTTTTGTAGACTGTCACTCAAAGTACGGAAGTTAGCGCACACAGACCGATTAATATATCGAGTTATTATAGCCTTGGTTTATTACCCTGGAGAGAAAAACTAAGAAGTTGCAGTATAGAGAATGTGCCTTCTACTAGTTAAAATGGAAATATTAACCGGAAGTGTCGCTTTCTCTTTTCATATAAAAAAAATTGCTTCCATTTTGATATAAGAAGGTGAGGGCAGCTAAAATATCTAACGTTTGCAGTTTAGTGGTAAAATAGGATTTAAAATATTAAGCACATTGTACATTTCTTATATAAAAAGAAATATTCTAAACAATGTCAATTTAAAAGTCTCTGCATACTTCAAAAAAGCCATCTGGTGATAATGAGTAGTAACTCTACTCCTAATTATTACTTTGAATTTTAGAATGATCAATTAAGTTTGGAATCAGTAGCTGCATTCAAATATTAAACTAAACTGTGGTTTAGGTGAGTTTTACAACCAGTGACGTCGCATTTGTTAACTAATTTTTGCAGCGGATCAAGACTAATTACGTCACATATTGTTAAACTCACCTAAGATAATGATTGATCGCCGTTTAAAACAAATATTCAAGATCAGTAAATGGTTCCGCTACTTTATTATATCCATTTGGTAATTTAGCAACAGCTTATTATTACTTCAACCCTCAAAATAAAAACAATTGTTTCGATTTGTAAACAAAAAAATGTCTTAGCTTAACTTGATTTTAAAGAACTAATTCAGTTAAGAGTTGAATGGTATGGGACAGAAAGTTTGTAGCCCTAGCTCTTTTCAGATCAAGCATCTATCCTAATTTCACTGCAAAAATCCGAAATTATTTTTTGTTGCCGTATTAAAACTTTTAAATTATAAAATAAACTTTTGGAACATTTAATTCCACGTGACTAAACTTAATAATTGGTAGAATTTTGAAAAATAAGAACATAAAAGAAAAAAATCTGGCAACAAAAAAACCGTTCTTTTCAAAAGCTTCAAACAGCAAATCACGGAGCAAAGAAAAAAAATGTAATAACCAAAATTTCATTTTCATTCAGAATCTGTCACTACCTGCTGGTAACGACAATAAAAAAAAAACATGTTTTCCATTTTATTCACCTACTTAATTCTCATCATTGATTAAAATTTTCCATTTACTTTTGCGAATTTATAATCAAAAATACATTCAAATTCGCCCATACCACCATCCAGAACCGGGTCCAAATTATTATTCAATTTTTTTTTAACTTCAAACCACGCGCAAATTAAAAAAAATTAGAAAAAATGGTAAGGGTGTCTTACATTTAGCTGACAAGATGATGACACAATTTTTCTATGTCGTCGTCATCTGGTAGACAGTAATTGCATCCCACACCTGGATTCAGTCACCTGTGCAATTACAAAGAAAAAAAAATTGTAAAATAGAACATTAAAAATAATCACATTTCAATGGGTTAAAAAAAGAAACCACAAATCAAACTGAAAACTCCAACCAGTTAACCAAAGTAAACCACTGGCAAGAAAATTCGAGATTCTTCGCAAGACATACCATTAACTAACATTACCATAATCCATCACAAACTTGTACTCACCATCTGCTTCTGACATTATCATTACGAAACGGAAAAGGTGTTGGCACGCTACTCAATAAGAGGAAAAGATCCATTTGGAAAATCACAAAAAAAGTTTAGGAAAAATAAGAAAAGAGGACACAAGTTACGCCAGATGGAATTGACGCAAAGCTCATCACCACAAAACACAAACGTTCTTAGGAAATAGCAGCCATCAACATAAATAAAAAAAGAAACGGAAATACCTACACTTCTTGTCTGAAAAAAAAAGATCCAATTTTATTCCAAAGGAAGATTCGCATTTTTGTACTCAAACCAGTATAACGTAACTCAATTGACGTTACTATTTTGGCAGCCATTTCATATTTACATGCTTTAAAGAGTGTGAGAACTGAATCATCTGTTTCCCCTGACTGCAATCCGGGAAATTACACAAGACTTTGAGATATTGTCACCTGTTTGACCCAAGCTAGTTCTTATTTTTAGCAGTAAGCAACGAGTCACATCTGAAAAGATAAGCTCTTAGACACAACGGACACTTAATTACTCTACTTAAAAACTACTCTGTTGGACCTTGCCATGCACTTAACCTATGATCCTCCCAACCCAAAGACGCACTTATAAAAAAACCATAAAATAACAAACTTTCAAGAAATGACATGAAAAATTTAAGAACATAAACCGATACAAATTTTTTTCTTTTATGAAAAAAAGAAAACTTCTTGTCAATATTTTTCAAGTCCATCAACTATTGAAGTGCGTGACTAGTGCGCACTGTCATTCAAAGAGACTTATGAAGGGTCCATCAAAACACGCACCAAAAAAATTTGATACAATCTAATAAATCTTCTTTCAATTAACACACGACCGTATCCTTCAAACATAATAAAAACGTCTATTGGATGACCCTTTTTCCGTCTGATATATCGAGAGACCCATTCCACCATTACAACCTCTTCCATCACACTCATAATCATTGGAAATCGTTAGAACCCAGTGAACAAATACTGTAAAAACCAATTGGAAAATACAGAAAACCCTTGGAACACAAAAAAAATGGTTAAGTACAAAATAAATATTGTCTAGTGTTAAAACTCTTATTAAAAATTAAAATATCATTGTCTTACAGAACTTTTAGAGAACAAAAAACAACATGTAAATATTTGTAATGATAAATTGAGTGAGGCAGCTTTAATAAATATAAAGCCAAATCCATCTTGAAATAAACCAACATTTTTTCTATTTTATAACATTACACAGAATTGGAATGGAAATAAGAAGCAATGTGATATATTGAGTTTGGAAAGCCCCCTCATTCTATTCCTCTTGTTTTCAGATCCTCTCTGGACCCAAACGTGCAATGAATCAACTTCTGGCAACCAGTTCAACATGGGCGTAGACCACGTCCACGTCTCCAACTCCGCAAACCTTAACACAACCAGGAATGTGTTCAAATACACCACACTCACCATCCTCTCGCTCTTCGTGTTCGAAGTACAATATTTACTAAACCATTTAGCGCCAGAAGAGAAGAAAAAAATTAAAGCTGAAAAACTTTTTTCTTTTCTCCCATTTTCTACAGATGCTTCTTCGCATCATCAGTGGCAGAGCCAACTTCTTCAAACGTTATATAGAGGTAAGAGATTCGAGAGATGGGTAAGAAGTGCGACAGAAAAGTCTTTGCTTAGCTTCAATTTATTACATCCTTTTCAGGCATCTTAGAGTAGAACTTGTGTTGAAGGGTAAAGTAGAGGGGGGGAAAAGTTAGAGACCCTTTTAAAGGAACCCTCAATAGGTGGCTCTTTGTGACTCTCTTTTTCTTCCTTCAGCAAATCCAAAAAGTTGGACTTGGGAGAAAAGAGGGAAACTGAAAAAGCATTCACCAATTACAAGACAAAGTGAAAAACCTTTATATCTGGCTGACATTTATATCCAGTTGCTGGTAACCAAAAAAAAATTCCAAATTCCAAAATATTTTATCAGGCAAAATCTACAAATCAAACACAGAAATCCCAGCGACAGATGTGGCTAAATCTTAGAAATCTGTCAAGAACCTGTCAAAACTATGGATAGAAAACTCCCCTTCATGCCAACGATTGATATTCTGATCAATTTTTATATCCCCTTCACACACACAATTTCTCAACCACTGATCCAAACACTGACAAAAAAAAGTCGACAACTTTTCTCGTGAAAACCCTCTCAAATTTTTCACACATCTCTCTTTTCCGCTTCACAGCTCTTCGATGCCCTCGTCGTGTTCGCGGCCTTCGCGCTCGGTTTAGCCTTTCTGTCGTCAACTAGAGACGGCAGAGAAGCCGCCTTGTCCATTGTACTTCTACGTCTTTGGCGTGTCAAACTCATAACCCAAAGTAAGTATAAGTTAACTTCTCTAATAAAAAGATTTATGACTTCTAAGAAAATTGTAATGGTCATTTATCAGCACATGAAATTCTCACAAATATTAGTTCTCCCCAATTCTTACTGCTTCCGCTATCCAAGGACATCTGTAATCAATATCATCCCCATTACCCCACACCCAATGGTCATCAGTCGGTCGAAAGCCCGCACTTCTCTGACTTCCTGCCAGACCCTAGAGACCTCATTGATCACACGGTCGACAAAGTCCTCACGGACACGAAACCGATCCTAGGGCATCTTCGTGTCGGTATTTACTTGTCCTACTATTGGATTCCACCTTCAATCCAAAAAGCTCCGCCGGAGGAGCTGCCCTGCATGGCATGGTATCACGAAGGGCAGCGCCTTTATATCGGATGTCGACAGGGGGCCACAGATTCACATCCGATTTTCAAAATAACTGTATCGGTTTTTATATCTCCCTCAAAAGAAAATAATGAATCAATTTTCTTAACCTCTGAATCCTCCTTTATTGACCAATGATTTTGTATCGTTTAGTTATTATATTACTAATATCCTCTAGAAAAGACAACTTGAATCTTGAAAAAAAATTTAATTTTAATATAAGAAAAGAGCGGGGGACTAGGGTGTGTGGTAAGATGCAGCGGCACCACGTGTAAGTTAGTGGCGAACATGCATAAATAAAATTTCCATTTACAATGGGAGCAGAGTGGTCGTCGTTAAGGCATAAAAGGGGGACATTTATGAGTTATTAGAGGATGAAACAGCTTCATAGCGACACACTGTCACTTTTCAATTGCGGCGTCGTTAAACGACAAATAATAACACCTATGTCGATGATTTACGCTCACAAACAGGTTTGATCAACAACACCAAGAGACAAATGATGCACGTGCTCAACGCCTACAAAAGGGACAAAATTCAGGCGGAACACAAAGTCGAGTTGCTCATCCTCAAAGTGGAAGATCTAGAGGTAAGACATTTTTTAAGGGTTTTAAAAGAGGATCAAACATGATAAAAACAAAATTATCAGTATATCATTTGGACATACTAAATCCAACAACATTTATAGCGATAAATTTGACACTAACATACCACGTTATCATCAATCTACATAATTTCTAAATTTTTTTCCCATTTTCAACCATTTAGATATTTTCTTCCCTCATTTACTGATAACCATATCCTTTCCCTTTCTTCTTTAATGACTCTCCATTTTAAATAATACTTGTGATATCCTTACTCCATTAAATTAACTTTTAATAGTCGCACTTCAATTTTTTACGGAAAGAAATGGAAATTTTTTTAAAAATAAATTTTAACACTTAAAAAAAAAAACGGATTAAAGTTTCGAAAAAAAATTAAGATTTAAAATTTTTTCCTCCCTTCCACATTTCACTTCTCCTCCAACGAGCATTGGACATTTTGTATTAAAAATTCATCCTAAGGCTAAGCCAAGATGTCGTCTACATCCACCCTCAATTATAAAATCAACATAAAATCCGCCCGTATTAAAAAATTGCCCTCTGGTACGAATTTGCATTTATTACTATCACATCGTTAACGTATACACGCCACTTTATAACGTACGCCAAGATTTCATCACGTAGAGAAAAGACAGCATTTTTGGAACGTATTCAAAAAAGCGCACGAATCTGGCAATAAACGCCAGCAATGAACCAAAAGTGGTGAATAACTCTAAACACAACGTGAAACATTAAATGCAAAATAAGAAAATACATTTTAAGATAAATAAAGCAAAATCAACCTGTAATAAATTGTTGGATCAGGAATGGCGATAAGGCGTTTTGAAGTGAAAGTGTGTCGCACTTGTGTTCACACAACACGTAAGCTTAATGTAACTTAACGTAATGTGAATTGAATGGATTATACATTTTAAGCTATGTTAAGTTTGCTACATTCAACATATCAGAAATATTGAGTGAATGATAGGCCACCAGAACATTTTTTCCCCACCTGATTGGTTGTTTTAAGTTAAACTTATTTCAGGTGCGGTTAAGTTGGGTGTGTGTGAACTTACTTTTAAATACTTTCACTACATTAAGTTCTATAAAATCAGAACAAGAGCACAGGTATCAATACCGTTCAATTTTTAACAGTTGAAGGATTGTTATACTATCGTCCAATTTTACTAACATTTGATAGCAATAAAGGAGTCTCATTATAATTTAACATATTTACTATTTCTGTTACATTTGATTGATTTATGGCAATATCTTAAAAGACTGTCATAAAAAAGGACTTTTTTTCCATTTTTAATCTTCGTATATAAGTGATATGCTTATCGGATTTCACAGCTGCACATAATCTGACAGTTGTTTGACCCCTTTAGTAGTGACCTCCCATGGTTGGAAATCAATTCAGGAAATACGATCATAAGGTTACTACGTTTCATCATCAAATTCTTCTAAGTAATTAGAAACGTAAAGCCGCGAGAAAAGTGAGAAAAGAGCCGAGATATAAACAAGGGGGTTCAACCCGATCGCAATTTAGATAAAGTCGCTCGCTCACTTCCGATTCAAGTCTCGTTTAAAATTATCTGGTGATTTTTAGGAAGAGAGTCGCTCTTCAAATTTCCGACCGAGTAAAACAGATCAAAAGGTGTAACTATGGTTACCGTATCAAACCCTGAAAGATTTTACTAATCTCTACAAATAGGTGAAAATTTCCCTCTTCCCTTGCCACCTCTTTTCACTTCTCTCTGATAAGGAGTTTTAGTCGCATGTCTCCTCAAAACTTATTTCACCCCCTGGAAACGTGAAGAAGAAAAGACAGTTTTGACAAGTTGAAAACTCGGGCGTCTTATCACAAACCGGAAGTTCGCCAATTCGTGCTCTCAGTAGACAGAGGGGACGACGTTTAAAAAGAAATTCCAAGTGGTATAGAAGTAAATAAAAAATAAACAGGGTGATGAAAATTTAAAAACATTCAAAGCAAATTTATGAAATGCAATTTTAATGTGGGCTGAAGAAACAAGAAACAATTGCAAAAAGCATTTTCTAACGTCAGATGGTCTTGTGTTTGCAGATTGAATTTTCCTCCCCTGACAAAATCGATTTAAAAGGAGGGAGGGAAAAGTAAACTTTTGGAAGAGAAATGCGAAACTTTCTCCACTTATTAATTTAATATCTCCAGGTTCGTAACTCGGTTTATTTTATTGACGGACACTAGGTGAAAGCGAAACGCACCCATGGGACTCATCTCAACAAGAGCAACCTGATTAATAATTCATAATTGACTTCGTTTAACCCTTTCTTTCAAAAATTTTATCTCAACGCCCCATGGCTTAATGCCAGCCCCTTAAAGACTAATTAGTCAAAAATATTCCTTTTAATTTTCTCAACTTGAAAAGCATTGTTGCATAGTAAACATTTTGACACTCAACGCTAATTAAATTCTTCTGAGCAAACAAACTTTAAAATAAAATTCTACAATACATTATTCAACTATCATTACTTCCGGTTTTTGCAGCATGAAGTCGCCTACCTCAAAGAGAAGTTGAAAAAGACAGAAAAAGAAGCGGTAGTTAAGAAGTCGAAAAAGACTTTTCATCTCTTGAATAACAATAACAATAACCGGCCCAGAGAGATTCCGATACCTCTACAACGGCTTCCGCCAGAAGGGAGGACGCAATCACCGTCCAAAGATCAAGGTGGGTATAAAAATGTATTAATTTCAGCTTTAAAAGTTTGTGCATTTTGTGGTCACGGGTCGTTCTCGATGCCCCGCTTTACTCCCAATTTCATTAGTGAAATATTAGAGGATCGGGGACAGATGCGACATTACCACTGAAACTTCTCCTAGAAAGATGATCCCCAAATGTTTGTCGTTTGCCAAATGCTTGTGGTAAACCGTGACACGAATACAATTAAACCAACTTACTCATTAGTTATGACTGATTCCGAAAGAAAATCCCTTTGACCTTAAAAGTCACTAAAATTTCCTAACTAACATTATAAAAATTTAACTTTTAGTAATGTTAGATCATTGTTAAGAGATAAAAGAAATCAGATTATGGCTCATAAGACTACAGTTGATTAAAAACTTAAGGGCACTTCCGGTCACATTATAAATGGTACGCGGCAGTATTGACTAATCCTTGGTGTCCCTTTAATTCAAGTTTATATATCTGAAAAGTCTTTACCTACTGCCACAATCTGAAGGATGTGCAAGACGCAGTCGTTAAAAAAGATTAACGTCACTTTCGGTTGAGCTCACAACTTTAAAGTTACAGGATGTCAAACGTTTGGTCAGCCTTTAATACTCTATAAACTCAAGGTAGTGATCCCACATCCTATCACAGAAGAAATTTTCTCTCATGTTTACCTATGTAACATCCCCCCGTATTTTGATACGATTGTTGGAAGATAGCATCGCCTCTTTTCTAATGGAAATAAATTGACACTATCTATCTCAGATCTCACCTACTATGGATACAATTCCCTGCCAATCAACCTAAAAGATACATAACCGATAAAACCCTCTTTGTACAAACCACCAACCTGAAAACATTTTCCAATCTCAAACACCCAAATAAAAGACACTTCTATTCATCCCTTCGAAACCCATCACTCTATACAGAAAACATTTCAAATTAAAAAAAAATATACAGACACATTTTGCTCTTCTTACCATTACCACCAGATAAAAAAACCCTCCAAATAAAAATTTTTTTTTCACTGACAGTAACGCATATTGAGTTGAGACCGAGTAAAGTACTCACAACTGCCACTACTCAGTGGATGCGCGGTGCATGCCAAGTCGACACCTGTCTCTTCCTCTGATGCATTCCTATGTCACTCAGATGCATTTACTATGAATTATGGACTAGATCCCGTGGAACTGACACTCACACTCGGCACCAAATCCATTTCCCTCTGCACAAAACTAAACTCAAACAACACAAGAAAAAAAACCTCAAAATTCAAATGTCCAATACCCGTACCAAATCCTCTAAAAGTCCCCGTGCACATAGACACGCACAAACTAAATTGCACTTGCCACTATCTCAAAGCGCACACTCACTATCGCAAAGGTCGTACCGTCAAACTTGTTAACATCCTTTCGCCTTATCACTTAAAGGTCTGGGGATGAGAGAAGACAGTCTTTTTACTCGCATTGACACACGACGTCACTCTAGGTGTGACCTAACACAATCCATCTCATTTGTTTCAACGACAGGAAGTAGTAAAAGTCTAAGAACAAACATTACTTTTCGCTTTGGGTTCGTCAATATGCCGTTAGGGTGAGGGAAACAATTCGACTCGTTAAGAGCGAGTTTCTATCCAATTCAAGTCTCATTCTAATCTGGATTGTCGCTAATTGAGTTTTCTCGCCGTGAATGACAGAAGGACGATTCCATCACAAGACGACACTATTGAGTGTAGAGTTGTTACGGATAAAATGATTGTTTTAAGAATTAATATTATTGAAATAAAACACAAAAATGGTTACAATTTGAGACTATCTTAAATCCCTTCTTAGAGGTTACCATTACCTTTTTATAGTCACCCGAAAAAGGTGATCAAATTGATGACCCTTAGGATTAACGGTCTCTTAGACTTGGATCTTGCAGTTACTTAGACGGGAAATTGCCGCATTTTCCTTGATTTTTCCCATTGTAACGATAATTAATCAAAACCTTTGGGAGAGAAGGAGAAAAGTCGATAAATCGATGTCAAAGTCACCTGTTGACACATCAACAAAAAAAAAGGCTAGAAAATATAAGTATAAAAATCAGAAATGAAACCGATTCTTTTTATTCCCCCACATTTATACTTCAACTGCACGTGGCTGGTTTAATGATCAATTTTACGACGGTCAGAGCCTCCCAAAACGCGTGCAAATCCATTCCATTTTCAAACCCACCAACTCAATTTCTACTCTTACTTTACTCGTTTGCAACAACCCATCAACGCTTTGAAATATCTCGCAAACCATAAACGAGAAAACTATTTTTTTTTCTTTTACCACTATTGCATCCCATTTCCAACACCCACATTTTATACTTGGCTTTTGATAACCCACTGCACAAACGTTTTTATTTTACTCCCGATTCGACTATCTTTTATATAAGAAGCTATTGTTGTACAGCTACAATCTTTGGGAGGTTTTTCATTCTGGATTGAGACGACAGGTCAGCCGAATCCCTTCAACCAAAACTTAATCTGTCCATCAAAGACATAAAGAAAAAAGTTGCAAGCTGATTTCCCGTTTTGATTTGTACGCTGTAGAATAAATCATTAAAGGTGGGCTGTACTGCATTGCAAACATGATGTACGGTCAAGCTGCCTTTAAGGGGGAGTTTTTAGTGCGACGTCGTTTTTTCTGCTTACGTAGTCGTCAGCTGGAAAAAGAACTGCACTATGGGTTTCCACAAATCTGTTTCTCTCCACTTGAGAGTAGAAGATTTTTTTATATATATGAAAAACTCAATAGTGCAGAGTTTTCTTTTACTTTCTTTCTAGAAAAATCTTGCAATTAAATTTCGTAACTGTTAAATTTTTGAATTACTAATTCACTCATAATCTCTAATTAAATCACTTATTTCATTATCAAACTCGTACTAAATACAATTAAACATTGATACATTTTTTTTTATTATAAAAAAATCTTTCAGGTTCTTAAAAATCGTTACCAGATTTTAAATTATTCACAACTTTCATCGCAACACGCATCAATTTTATTCAATAATTTTCCCTTTCTCCATACATTCACCAATTCACTCGGGAGAGAGTAACAAAAAAATCCACACATACGCAAAAAAAATAAAAAAATCTAATTAGGCCCTTAAGCGACAGCTCAATTTACATAATCCAATGCTAACATATTTAACATATTTTATCATCATCTTGCACACCTACAACCCAAACTGTCAATCATTCTAACGATATTAATTAAACAGCGATCCCACTCACAAAATAATTTAATCGCTATAAATGACATATTCAACAAGCGAGGAAGCAAATTACAAAACCCCTCCTCACAAAATACCATTAAGCATGACTGACCATCCATTTACCCTCTTTAATTACTCAATTCTCTTAAAATGAGATACAGTTTTCTGTCTTCTCATATCACCTTAATCTCAATTCTAATTCCTCTTCCTCTTTTTACATGTTTTCATTTTCACCAACCCTATCTTTGGGGAATGCAAAATTGCAAAGCTTCCACAAACCCCACGCACTTTGCATTTTAAGAATTATTTCTAAACCTTTTCCACATGATAAATTACCCCCTCTTCACAGAGACAAATTCCTTCTCCGGTTTATTAATGAACAACCAAGCACAAATCCCGGCGAGTTTCATCTCTACCCCCTTGTCATATTCCTTCATTCGTCTTCTACTTTAATTCATTAATTTAAGGAAGGGTTCTCAGTGTGGGGGTAAATTAGGTAAAGTTGAAACTGACACACCGATTAACACCAATAACAATTGCACTTTTCTCAGTTATATTCGCTCGTTGCCTTAATTGCATCAAAATTCATTTAGCTGGCAATGCACTCTCGGAAATTAACGATGCTCCTCGCTTGCCATACCAATCAACCACCAACACAAACAACCTTCGTCTTTACTCTTCTAATCCTAATTTTGCACTCGCCTTTTTTTTTCTACTTCACTTCTTTCTTGGGTCTCTTCTTGAATTTTGATAAAACTCCCCAGCTCAGATGGAGGTGGATAAGAGAAGAACGAGAGAGAGAGAGAGAGAGAGAGAGGGGGAGAGAAGAAAAAAAATTGTCCCTCGAGGATTTTCTAATATTCTTTTAGATAAAGTTTTTCCTCATCGAATTAACACTTGTGATTAAACTAGATGATTGAAGAGGCAAACTTTTGGGATATCCAATGATTATATGTCAAATTGTAGAGGGGATCATTTTTAATTCGTCTAAATGTCGAATTTCAAACATCCAAATGTCAATTTCGAGTTGATATATTGAAGGGGTCGATCGATTGCCAAGTATCAGGACTCACCTGGTAATTATTAGTAAATATTGGAAAAATAATTTTAATAAACCTTTCGAGCGGGGTTAAGTATACTTCCGGTTGAGTTGGAATTATTAAATTTGGTATTAAGTTGAGCCATTTCTCGGTGACCGTTTCGAAATTAGCGTTACATGATGGTTTATAAAGTTCTCAGGAACCAAAATTAAAGACACCTATATAGTTGGATCTTTGATTTACTACACACATCAGTTTGACAAGTCACTATAATTGCCCTCTGCCCTTCATCTTTTCAGAAAAATTAAATGTCGCAGCCATACAGAGCGAGATTTAAGGGCACTTCCGGTTGGGTTACAAACACAAAATCAATAGGGCACTAAGTAGTGACCCTCCTTTTGGTGCCGTGTAAATTAAGGGTCCTTAACAAAACCGGAAGTGCTTTTTATTTTCGCTCCAAATTGAAGGAATGCGATCTTAAAATTCCAACTGGACTTTAGTAAAAAAATTAGCAACTTTATAGTTGGAAAAAATGACAATCCTTGTACCGCTATATAAATATTAAGTTGATTATTCAACAAAAAATATCATTTACCCTAAATCTAAAATTTAAAGTGTTTAGGTCTAATAAATCCTTAAGTTTATTAACCAGTAGAGCTGATATTTTAATTCAACTTTAAATTGAAGAAAACGAATCTTTTAATACTGAACATTAGAGTGAAATCCAGCTAACTTAAAAACCCAAAATCAATAAACATCTCAATAGAAAACTGCCCTATAACCTTTCAAATTCATTATCAAACCCGAAGTACGATTTAAATCTTGAAAGCCACACAGAAACAAATTTTTTAATCATATTAACCTTTCACATTCTAAAAATTGCATCTATTGATTTACCTAGAGAAGATAAACACAACACAAGCGAATCGATTAACACACCATCCACGATTTCACTTAAAACTAAAAATAAAAATAAAAAGAGAAGTAAAAATGTTCATTGCGCAGACATAAAAAAACCAAGAGCAACCTTAGAATAAATCCACCTGCCATAAACCGGCGTCGACCAGACAAGGACTGGTTTATACCTGATCTCGCCCCGAAGGAATATCACCCTCTCCCAATGCAATCCATCATGGACGCCGTCTATCACTGACAAACCATCCGTTGCCTTAGCAACAACCAATTCAATTCCAAAACTAGTGGCAATTGAAAGAATTTAATAAGGGTCGACACTCGCAATGCACAAAATTTCAACCTTGCTCTCCGTAATCCAACAGCATTCCCGGATGCAGTCGCCATGACAACGCATCAATATTTAACCGGCCAGTAATGCATTCCCATTTAATTGTACCGGCATGACTTTTGGTGACAATTCTCCGATTACTTCACTCTCCGCTTTTGTATACTTGACTGAATAAATCAACGTCTCTGCCTATTCGACCCAATCACGCGCTACTTGTTGAGTCCATTCATCTGATAAATTTACTTTTTCTCTCTTCACCCATCTTTAAATCCCAGTGTGTGAATATTTTCTACTTCATTTTCACAGCCAACATTTCCGGTCGTTTCGTGTTTTAAAAATGAAGTGACACTACATTTAACACTTCTATCGACCAAAATTGAGTAAATCACCTCACCTTATCCTTCTTAATTTCCGCTCTGTTTATTAAAAACTCTCTTACTTGATTAAAATTCATGTTTTCAAACGCAATTTTCGTGTTTACAACCTTCAGCATTAAAATAAAGATGAAAAGTGATTAGAAAATTACTTTTAAGTGACTCATTACTGCCAACTGGTTAGGTACTTACCTAACCACAAGTACATTATTTGACTATGTGTTTTACTTGACTTGCAGTATGTATAACCAGTAGAGCGTATGTAAACTTTACTATTCGTGACTCCAAAAAACCTATTTTCCTTGCGCATCACGTACAATGATGTCATAAGAGACGAAATTCATCTAGTTTGGATTGATTTCTGAATTACAATCTCGGCAAACCGACAAAAATTCACATTTCATTATTTTGTAATGGAACTAATAACGAGAGTAGCTTTTAAAACCTTTTAAAAGTCTCTTTGCTTTCTAGGTATAGTGTACCTAAGCGGTAGGGGTATTCCCGTAAAAATAGCATGTGTGGCTGACCTTGTACAACCTTGTAAAATTATATTAAGTTGGACGACATGCGCCGAAGCCATGCAAACGGGGAGGAGCATACTTGTTTCCCCACTGCAGTCTTGCGTTAACTGGCTGTTGCATTCCATTTTTTTATTACAACTATCACTTGTAATACACTGTGAAATTCAAGCAACAAAAATTTTATTTTTGCAATTTTAGGTTTCTTTCTTTTGCCTATATTGCGTTTCAAGTTTTGTTCCAATATGAAATTGAAATATATTACCTGAGACGACTTGCTGCATCAATTTCAGATTCCATGTAATCGTTTCAATCTTAGCTAGTGCTACTGCACTTTTTCCCCATACTGAAGCATGTTGTTTCCTAAAAATGACCTATATAAACACGTTTTAGATTTTTAGTTTGGTTTGGTTCATACAGAAGATCTAGCTAAGTGTTGTGTATGAACCATACTAAAACGGAGACAATAATTAGAACGCAATTTTTAACATTTTGTTCAGTATGTATGTAACAAAATATGAGACATTGAAGCAGGGCCCCAAGTTGTTCTAACAAAACTATAACACGGCCTTAAAATTGGAGTAATGGAAGTCGACTGTACCAATATATCATACACCATGTAAGACTGTTTTGTAATTAACAAACGAATTTGAACATATATATCATCAAGTTTTCAGTGCGACTCTTTAATAATAAAAAGAGCAGCAACATAACAAATTTAAATCAATTTGTTTTCCAAAACCCATCGTCATTTTAAACCATGTTTTGACTTCTTACTCTTCTTTCTTAAAGAGAGGAGGAGAAAAAAAATCAATTCCCCAACTCCACCAATCACATTTGATGTGTGTTGAAAAGAGGGAAACCGAAAATAAATGGGTAAAGTGCAATTCAATTACTCTATCACTTCCACATCATGATTTACACTTTGAATGGATATGCAGTCGTCTAACACAAAAACCAAGAAAAATCATCAAAGTAATAACCTCCTCTAGAAAAACTCCCAATTGAAAAACGCTTCATCGATAACCGTTGCAAAGCGGAAACAAACTCCCACTCATTTCACGCATGCGCTAATGTAAAACCCATCAGGAAAATCGGAAATAGTTGCACTTGTGTAGAATTGATCGCTTTGCAATCACATGCACACGTTTCGATAACTCCCAACACCAATCTTCCATCCCCCCCTTTTTTTTTGTAAACATTACCTCCTCCAACTACACCCATTTTGGTCGACGTGTGCCACATTGGCATTACGCCAGACACTACAGGCTGACTGCAGGGGGCCCCATTTCTTTCGGGTGAAAGGTTGGTCCCACCAATGAACTTCTGAGATACCCATCTACAAGTGTTCTCTTACAACACTTCTTTTCTCCAATATCCTTTACCTGCACATACAAAAATTTATGTTCTTTAAAAAAAAAAAACAAAAGCTGTAAATTGTTAGTAGGCATGTCCTGCAGTCAAATACAATTCAGACCACTATATAAAACTACTGAGGATTTTTCAAGCATTTAAAACCCTCTAAGTGAAGATTTCAAGTTTTTCAAGCGTAAAAAAGTTTGTTAACATTATCATTCATCTGTCAACAACAAGCTCCCTCTTGAGCTCATTTGAACAGTCATTACTCTAAATGGTGCTTCAACCAACATCTTTATGGGTTGTTTTTTTCTTTCTAGAGACAAGAAAATTGCTACCAAGTTGTGGTTGGACGCAGAGATGAGATTTGATCATGAGAATTTTCTTTTGACATCTAAATTAACCTTATTGGTCAAAAGAGAAACTTTAAATGAAAATTAATGCAATTTTAAAGCTTAAAATTCTCCCAGAAAATAACAAAGTCTCATTATTTTCTTCTGCATCTCTCCAAGAAACTAAATTTTTTCTCAAAAAAAAAAAAATCCATAATTGCATATAATACCGTCTCTAAAATTCACCTGGCCTCTATCCATTTTACATTTTTTATAATTTCATACGTCTCAAAACCTCTGACATAACTCGAGGGCAATTGCTGCTACAGCAATTTTTTTTTCTCCCATTTTTCGTGACACCTATGTCTCGGATGTATTAAAAATTTAATTTCTACTCAACTTCATAGCCAAGTCGATATCTGACAGCAAACTTTGCCCCCTCATGTTACACCTTACATTAACCAATTTAAAAAAGTAACCATAAAAAAATCTATCAAAGAAAAAAGTAACCACAAAACTTAGACATGAACCCAAACAGCAAAAGTCTCTTTTCTCTCATTATTGTGCCACTTTATAGAATTATTACGTCGAAAAAAGCGTGTCATTCGTCACCATGGAAACACGGGACCCTCAATTCTGGGAGAGAAAAGTGGTGACATCTGGGTCCCCCTACAAACTTTACACCTGACACGGGCGCTCGGGTTCTTGATTTTCATTAGTCTTGACAAGCTAAATGCTGCGACTTGATGCCACGTAAACACTGCAGGTGCGAGTAACTGTATCAACAGTTCACTCAAAATAAATTCACACCAATTAAAAGAGAAAAAATTTTTTCATCTTTCAAGCTCAAATTTTCTTTGACTTAAATTAATTATCTTCCACTTTCTTGCACTTTACGTAGGTATACAAAGAAATTTAATATTCAAAACCTTCGTACATCAATCTTTAATTTCTACTTTTCAATTGTTTCCCTGCAATAAGCAATCTCACGTTTTTCCCCTGCAATTTTGCACGAAATCGACAACTTCCAAAAGACAACACATTTTTTTTCTTTCATCTACCTTTCAATAATCTTCACTAAAACTCTTACTCCAACCATCTGTACAATTCTTGTCAAGCAACCAGAAAGAAGAGAAGAAGAAAACGAGAAGAAGAAAAAATGAGATGGGGAGAAGGGGAAAAAAAAGAAGAAAACGAACTAACCATGTGATCAAATTGAAAGAAAATGCAATAGGTTTTTGGAAAACATCTGGGGCAAGATTCACTTCTTCTTCCATCGGTTGCTGACAGGTCTGGGGCTGACTCAAATTCAACGTTCTAGACACTCTCGTTCATAATCACTTGTGACATTGATGGTAGCGAATGCAAATTGGAAGAGATTTCACTTTTTAAAACCAGCAACTTATCGAACCTTTTTCGATATAAATTTCTTCTCTACATTTTTAAATCATTTATTTTTTCTAACTTGTTTTAATTTTTCATTTCTTCAACAAATTCTAAATGTCTTTCTTTTTTTTGTTTCTTCTGTCGTCTCACTCGGATGAGCAGAAATTTTCCCGCTCGACTTGCTTGCTTTCTTATTGCTTTTATTCTTATTTTGCCAGCCGTTTCAAACAAAACGAGTCGAGTAATTAAAAATTACAACGGTTGTTTCAAAACTACAATTTGACACTGTTGCGTAAACACAAGTTTATTTCAGTGGAAACAAATTATTAGGAGTAATAAAAATTCCTTATTTCATTTCTAAAAATTTTTTCTTTTATCTCTTTTCACGCCAGATTTGTACAAATTTGCTGACACGACCGTAAGAGCCATTTTGAGAACGGCCAGCAACGAGCTCGGTTCCAGGAACAAATGGCAACACACCAAATCCTCGTCAGACGATAAAGGGTTGAGTCCACCTCAATTTCAACTCAAACCCATAACCAGTAAGTAGCAAAATCACTCACGTCTTGAGAATTACGATCTAGAAACTGCCTTTTACTACCAAACTTCCATCATTCACTTTCAAAAATATAAACAAGAGGAAAAAAATTTTTAAAGGGTCACTTAACCTCAAATATATCGCTCTAATGCCAAACCTCAAATTAAAAATAAAAAAACTCAACTTTAATAAACCCACTTTTAAAAATGTTTACCCAAACCCAAAAACAAGACAAAGGCAGAGAGAAGTGGGAAAGAAAAAGGCCGTATTCCCCAGTGTAAAACCCCTTTCCGTACAATATTTTATTGAATGACAAGAGGCTATTGCTATCAGAGCTTTTCGCATCACTCAACACATTCACACGTCCAACTTTTGAGGCGAGTAGGAATTTTCTCTCTTCTTATTCATACCAGCGTTTACACGAGAGAATGAATAAATAGCGAAAGAAGGAAGGACCCCCTCTCCACTATCCGTAGAAAAAAAAATCGATGCAAATGTAAGGTGGGAAAAGAAGAATGCCATCATTTCGCTTCATACTCGGGAGTGTTCTTCATACAAAGCAGTTACATCAGAACCAAATGTGCAATTCCAATTCTCCACTCATCACTGCCAATGCAAATACAATGGGCCAGCCAAAAGGACCAAATGCACGTTTCTATTGAATTCCAAATGCACATTTTAACTCAAAAACCATCATTATACTTGAAATTACCCATCTCTTTAAATAAATTACAAGCAACATTTAAATATTAAATTTTTTCCGTTTACTAGTTATTGAACTGGTTAACTAAGTTATTTCATTTAAGAGATAAGAAAAACAAAAAGTTGAGAGGGAAAATAATTATGCAGAAATGAGAAAATGTGTTGGAGGTACAAAAAAAGCTTTTTTTATCTAATTACAAATTACTCTTAACATAATGGAATTTCCTCTTTTTCATGGATGGAAAACACACAAGATGAAGGGAAAAAGAGAGATGAGAAATTAAAAAAAAAACCTCAAAAGAAAATTAACCTTTTTAAATTGTTACATATTTCATTAAAGAAAGCGAATGCAAACACGAATTATGAATAGAAAAACAACCATGATAAAAATCAAACAACCTGTTTGGTAAAATCACAACAAAAACAAACGTAAATTCAAATTTCTTAGGAAATAAGACAAACAACTGGAGAGGCATCAGAGGACGTGTATTTGTATGTTTCAGTATTTGTAAAAAAAAGTGATCTGAACCCAATTCAAAAAATTCAAAAAATTCAAAAATAAGTGACCGATCAAAATATTTCTAATCTTCTAATCTTGGTCACCCCGACAGTACTTGTTGGTAAAAACTGATGGCTATCCCCAAAAATTTAATTGACTATCAATAAATTAAAATACTGAAGTACCCAATGAATGTCGTCCTGTTTGCCCTCACGTTTCAGTCGCCCTTCTATAAACAATCCATTGTGCAACCAATTACTGATTGCACTTGTGGTGACGTGCATCTACTGTCAATGTTTGTAAATATATTCTAAAGTGACCGATTATTAAGTAAAATACCCACCACCACTTAGACTTAAAGTCCTTCGTTAAAGCATTTCGTCTTTAAATATCAGTACACTAACCGTAAGACACAACCAATGACCATAAAAAGTGAAAACTTCAGACCATCAACATTGACATAAGTTAACTTGGACCAATTTACATGACCTCGCATAAAACAGATTCTCTATTTGATGTCAGAATAGATATGCAAGTTTTTCATAAAGAACAATCCGATGAGAATCTTAAAAACTTTTTCGAGCACAAATTTTAAAGAAGAAAAAAAAAAATAAAAACATAAATTTTATTTCTCCCTTAACTCTATGACAATTTTATGAGGGACATCCGTCATCTCTTATTCCCGCATCAAATCGACTTTATTGACATTTATCGTTCGTAGAAAAGTTGAAAAACAAAAAAAACCTAACCCTTCAAATCTCTTAACCCAGTAAATTTACCCTTAAAAGAAATCCACTATTCGACTTCACAAACTCCTTCTACTATTTACCCAACCTAGAACTATTTGCTTTTCGCCACGAATGAAATTTCCTTCTCTTATATCCCTGGAGACACTGATGAGAGATGGAAGAACTACATTGCATTCACCACTTGTCTTCGGACTCTTATCGGTCCTTCTAGCACATTGGTCATCAGAAAAATCGCCCTCATGCTTTTGTTTACTACATCTCAGTGTCACTTTTGATAGTCGTCCACGACAAGTTCCATTCTGCAAATTACACGTGCAAATAACACGATTTCCCTTCTCCCGACAGGCCTTTCTAACCCTCTTTTCTTCCGCCCACTGCGCATAAATCAACTGCAGGTAAGATACGCACCCACTTCCTATTCATGCGTCCTGTCAAAAAACTGGGATGGAATATATTGCCAAGAAATTGCAACCACTCTCTCACCGGGAGGGAAAAAAAATGTGAAAAAATCTCGTGTCCCGACGGGATACAGAGTGAGTGTATAGCGGCGAAGAAGAAGGAAGAATTTGGAGTTCTAAGCTCCATGCACTTCCCAGAGAGATTCGAATCTTCAACATTTCGCCAATCCCAATTTTGAATTATTCATCCGCTGTCACTGAGCCGGACTCCGGTCACTCACTTGACAGGTAGAAGACAGGTGCGTTGCTTCACTGCCTCTGGATTTGATATTCTCTTGTCTATGAGCAATCAAAATAAAATCTGCATCGATTTAGGCAAACACAATTTTGAGCGGCTTAAAAGGTAACTTCCCTTTGAGATTGAATTTTCAAATTAACAAGGCAACTAGATTTGGCTTTAATCTCGTTGTCCTATTAACTTCAAAGCTACAAACAAAGGAAATATCCTATTCTCTTTCATGAATCTACTTCTGCAATTTATTTGCTGCTGTGTTTTTCCGATTTCTTTCTTGAAAGATCGTTGTGCGGTAATGGTGTATAGAAGAACCTAGTGGTAGTACGACTGTACCCTGTGGTAAAATGTTATATCTCGAACTAGATGTTTTGAAGTTGAGCTAATCAACCTCTACAGAGAAATGCTAGACCTCAAGCTAGAAGCACTGTACAAAACGTGTGTCACACCTTGAATTTGATTCTAGCAACCATCTTTCTGTTTAAAAGCTGCATTTACTAGTCTTCTGACTCCTCCGGTTTCAAATGAAGTACTTTGTACCGACGTTCAAGTTCCTGTATGACCATATTCCTAATTGATGAAGCAAAACAGAAGCACTATGAGTTGTGCTTGCTTAATTGATCATGTTGTTTTGAATAGTTTTTCGGCAAGCGATATACTATTGCGTGCTGCTCTTTCTCTCTCTTGTATCAATATGTCTCGTATCTTTATCTTTCTAAATCAACAGACGAGGCTTTTAATATCGTATATCATTTCACAGCCGTGCTAACATTATGTATCTTTCCAACCACGGTACGGATATAAGTGCGTACTTCTTCTGCAATTTCTTCTGGGTTACATTTTGAAGTACATTTTCTACTCACATCACAAGATATTTTTCTCTCTTTGTACACTTTTAATTTCTCACAGAATTGTATGAAGTTTATGTTTAAGTGTCGTCGCTTGTCAGTATTCCTTTCGCAGCGGAAGCCTGACAGCCCTGGAAGTGCAAGATGCCATTCCTCTTCCTCTTTCCGGCTTCAAATTTAGATTAAGGGAGTGTAAATTTAACTATTTACCCACCATCCGCATCGTTGTTTTTGCCCCTTTAATTCCAACCTGCCTTGGCAAGCTATTTACGACGTGGTATAATGTCGGCTTGGGTACACGTAGGAAAAGATAAAGGCAACATCTCCACTGCCTGGCTCCATTCAAAAGTGCGGCTCGGATCTAGATGCGCAATGAAGCCCCCGAGACAACGGAAACTCGCACGCGTCTGAGCGTGACCACAGCACGAGCAGGGCTTCTCGATGTGCAAAGCACTCGTTACGACCACGTTAACGAGTTCATTGGCACAGCCGTTGGTCAGGAAACAAGGACGAATACCTCGAAAAAGCCAAGGACTCTCTTATTTCCCCTCGTGAGCCTAATTATGTCGATTGGCACACGAAACCGAGGAAACCGGTTAAATCCTAGCACCCCCTTAGAAAACCAATCGCTCATGCGCCGTCTCCACCTCGAACATCTGCCCATAAATCACCCAAATCCACAGCTAACGTACTCTGGACACTTAATTACATCTCTCATGACCCTCTGAAAAAATTTCCTTTTTATCCCCATTTTTTAAAATTAAAAAACGGAATCAATGGAAGAGCATTAACAAACACCTGCGACTTCTTTTCCTTCTACATCTCATAATTTGATATGGCACCATTTCCTAATCTTTGCCCCCTTATCTTTAAAAACAGAGGGACGAGTGGAAATGGAAAAAAATGGTGGAGTCTAATGAGTAGAATTCCACCTCTGTGCATACACTTAATCCCACTGGATTGCACCTTAGTGTCATATACAAAAGGATTAAGTGAGATTATTAATACCTCGCTAAACGATCAAAGTCCTTTAATTTTCCTCTTTTCAATTTTTTCTTTTTCCTTATATTTTTCTCACAAAAGGTACACGAGGGAGGCAAGAAGACAAACACTCGCAGTCATGCGTACTATCATCAGATGATGACGAGGACCTGGACGAACTGAGTGAAATCGAGAGGATTAGAAACGTCCATTTTGATCCGTCACGTAAACACGAGGTGAATTTCATTTTAGACATAAACCCTATTAATTTTATGACCTTCTTTTCCTCTTTTTTTCATCCAACCGAATTCCTATGCATATTAAATTGTGCAATACCTTTTATAGGGCTATTCGATATTGGGTATAACCATTTTACGAGCTCTTCATTTTCTTTCTGTTTTGCAGGACATTCCAATTACCACTTTGTGATAGCACAGTGTTTCAAGCCAAAAGGATCTGCAAAAAAAAAAAAAAAATAAAAAAAATTAAGATTGGCTTTAATCATCTAGTTCTTCATCAACATCATCATCATGAGTATACCACTGTAAATATTGACTTATAAATTATTGTCCACTCAATCTAACATATTTACTCCACACACAAGTATGAAATTAATTAGATTCTGCATAACACCTGAAGTTATTTTTGCTGGTTAAGTAAATTAAAAGCATTTTTTTAAATAAAATAAAATGAAAAAAAGTGAATTTTCTGGGTTTCATTTCTTAATTAACCACAAAATTTTGAACTCTGATTTGGATGATTAAAAGTGAATGAATAAACATCTGAAAATTTTAAGTTTTAAAAGTCAAAACTTAACACTTAGTTACATCTCCCAAAAATGAGGAAAAAAGTGGATGTTAAAAGGAAAGTTACCGCTGACATTGGCACTCTTAACCACAATAAATAATTTTTTATCCGTCCGCAAAGTATTTGCCAAAACATTCTTTGCCAATGTAACGCGACAAAAAAAAAAATCAAAATCCTACCTTTAGACAGAAATAAAAAAAAAAAAAACAAAGACAAGCAGCCGTGTTTTGACTCTGTTCCATTTTTCATACCCACAACACGAATCTAAAATTTCACCTCATCAGCAAAGGAAAAAGATTTTTTAACAAAAAAAAATCTTAAACATGAAAATTCTCTAAATTCCACGCACTCGAAACAAGGAATGATGAAATACTCTTACAATTCCCTCGCCACCTGCACGTGTGCTACACAAATGGGCGCGGCCAGCTTCGAGCTTGTAAACCGAGAGATGCGTTTCCATAGCTACGCAGCGTCCGGGAATCTGTTGCTAAGGCGACGACACGAAGAATTGCCCATGCATCTGGGTTACGTGTCAATCTAAGCAGTGAATCTAATGTGCAATGAGTCTCTTAAAAATGCTCTCTTTCATCTTGAATACTTGTAAAACCCATCAACTAATAAAACGTTTGCATTTGTCAAAAATTCATCAAAATTCTTTTTTTTTTTTCTAAAATTTAATATCAAAACAAAAACTACGGTGAAATTTTAAATTGAAAACCCAAGGGCAAACTCCTTATAAATAACAAATAAGACCTCATTTTTATTTACCAAAAAAAAATTTTTCCAACTACCTGCCTTAAACTATATTTGAAATACTGTATATCAAACAAAAGTCTTTTATGTCTTTAGTTATTTAACTACAATTTCAAATAAATAAAATAATTATTCGCTAACAGCAATCTTTTCACCTGCCGCTTACCGCTTTTGTAAGAACGACTGTTATTGCACTCACCGCAAGAATTCCAATAATCCTTCAATACTTTACTAAAACGGTTTAACGTTGACCTCCAACCAAATTAATCAATTAAAAATTCTCGTTACGACAATCAAAATCGAATATAAAGTGGATGCCGCCATATGAAGAGACGCGAAAACAAACCAAGGGCGCAATAAATTCCACAAGAACCGGAAGTGCCCTTTTCCTTTTCCCCTTGAGCGTAAACAGAATATACTCAATGATTGGAAGAAAAACAACAGTTTAAATTTCAGTTGTAGAGAAGCCGCAATTTTGTTTGGGGGAATGAAAGTAGCCCTTAGGTTTGGCAAGAAGAAATATATAAATTCAATCGACAAACAAGTTGATTGATTAAGCAGGATACCAATCGAATAAAAGGGAGTTGTATGGTCAATGGTGGGGAGGATGTGGGCAAAAGGGACGCGATGGTGACTCTTGGCACGTGCCCGCGTACTACACAAGGCCGCCTCGGGTAGATGGTGAAACGTTGGCAGAATACCAGAAATCAATCGATGCGTTGGTTGTACGCCTCTGGCTCTTTTCGAGTTTTCTAGCCTCGTGTCCACTCTTCTTCATTAAAATGGATACGTTGCGTTTGATGTTGCAGGACGTCTCCCTTTGAGCTATTCATAAAATTTTTTTTGTTTATTTTTAAGTTCGTTGCCTTCAAAATCGAAGATGAGATGATGAGATTTTGGTAATGTTACTTCTTTTTCGGGTGTTTTCCAGAGGGTAATTTCGTAGTTGAAAATTTCAATTGGAGATGAAACCCACGTGATGTTGATTGCATAAAAATGAAATTGATTTGAATATTTTTATCTTGAGTCAGCTGACTGATGGAGGGATTATTTTGTTAATGGCATGGTAAAATTACATGCAATATTTGAATGAAAAATCGAGTTAAAAAGGTACGGAAGGAGTGAAAAAAAGGGTTGAGGAAGGATTATGGTTTTAAATCCTAAGCATTTGTCCCGGAAGTTGTAACCTGGTATGTGTAATCCATCTTCTTTTTTTTAAGTGTTCTATTTGAGTGGATTTTCGGCTTTTGTAGATGGAAGCGCTGTTAATATGAAGCTCTGGATTCATTAGCTTTGGTAGGATATGTTAAGCTAGATTACTTTATAAGGGAATGTTTCTGTTTTTGTCGAGTTTTACTTAGAGTCCGTGGTTTTTTATATAATCGTCATCCCTTACTTGAGAGGTTTAAGTGGCGAACATGCTGCATGTAAGGAAGAAAAAAGGTTTATTTCTATAAATTTCCTATTTCCGGTTTTGGAATCTTCGCCATTATAAGAATCAGGATGAGACGTCAGTAAAGGTGACGACAGCGGCGCCAACTGATGACCGCTTGTTTCATCTCACAGTAACAATATACAATAGTTCGTATGGCCAAAGCTCATTTAGAGTAGGATTTACGATACTGCCTTGATTTTGAGGTTTTTTTTTCCCTTTGTCTGGTCTGCTATAGTGTATTTTTCTGTTTTCTTTACGGATCTTGGGTTTTTAGTTTGACTTGTTCTCGCCGCTATGACCACAGCTGACGCTGGTGGCGATAGCATATATTCTTAAGAGTCAGATGAAAATTTCTATGGTAGCATGCACAACAAAACACCGAAAGCATACAAAGAATGAAGTTAAAGTTTGAGAAACAAACCTCGCAGAGGCTCAAATCATTTTTTTCCTTCCCGTGGTGAAAACAATTTCAGAAAAGTTGCACTTGCAGTCAGCAGTCTTCTCTCCAGTTATTTTTTTTCTTGCAACTTCTAGGATGACATTGAGAAGACAATAGAAAAGTTTGCCAATTTTCGATTATTCCATTTACTCTTTGGCAAGTTTTGAAATCGATTTGTACTTTTTTTTTATTACGTCTTACATCTCCCCACTATCACAGAGAAGAAATTATTTCATTATCCATTTTTTCTCATTTTCTTTTCTTTCATCTCTTCAAATCTTCTTGAGCCTGTCTCAAATTATTGTGGTTATGATCAATCTCTTGTATATAAAAAAAAGCCTTCAACTTTTCTCCAATGAGTTATCTTTTTTTTTCATCTTCCATTTACAAAAACCTCTCCTTCCCTCCTTAATATTTTTCGATCTTCAATGATAATAACAAACTTCTAAATAAAAAAAATAAAAAGGTGGAGCAAATTCCTTCAAGACGTTGTCGTATTGTCTTCCAATATGGACTCATCCGCTTCCCAATTTTGCCGCTTGTCGACAAATACACAGTTGTTGGCATAGAATCAATAACTGCAAAACTCTCATTATCAAAAGAAATGTAAAACCCAAGTTGAGTTCCCCTCCCCCCCAAAAAAACTTGAGAATTGTCATTAGAGTTATGTTTTCCCAAAAATGATTTGATGGGTTTGCAATATTTTTTCCCTAACACTCATGCACACTTTCCAAAACCACTTCTCGATTATAAAAAAAAAAAAGACAAAAAGTGCAAGAGAAGCCTCAAATATGTCAAATGGACAAAAAAAAAATTGTAAATAAGTTGGGCAAACTTGTAGTTTTTACCTTCATATTAGGATAATCTTAAAGTGTCCATATAAGTTGAGGAAAGAATAGTGGAGGAAAATAATAAAACTAAGTGCCTTTCATAACAAGCGTTGGATAATAGTTAAGTAGGCAAAGAGGAGAATAAATAGCATAGTCAAGTGCGTAATAATAATACGGCGAAGACAACAAGACGCCGTTTTATGAGTCTAGGTTAAGAACTGGGCAAAGAGCTGAAGAAAAGACCGGTCAAATGCAACTTTATAACTGATAATCAAGTTAATGGGCAAACTTAATGGAGTATTTTCTTAGAAATTTTCATTTCTTGACCTCGCAAAAATTTCCAAATTTGTACTTAGTAGATGCTATAAACATTTTGCAATGTATTTCTAGGAGTAGAGAATTCGATTGAATGGGAAAGGTAAATTGAAAGTGAGTTAAGAAACGCCAATTCCACGGATATTAACTCAAATAAAGAGACTTGACAGATGCTTCTTCGAGATGGTCTCAAAGTTTATTGTAAGTATATTTTGATATCTTGAAGCTGTCATGTCAAGACGGCCAAAACCAGACAATTCGTCCATCGTCCAATGAATCTTTGGAGACAGCAACTGTCACGTCTCATCACCATCTTCAACCAATTGGATATAAAAGAGGTGCACCTTAAAAGAAACAAAGAATTGATTTTATTTCCAATAGAATTAAAATCTTTTCTCTGTTCTTTGGATATTTGCCATTTCCACACATTTTGAAATATAATTTATTTGTTGGTTAAGGGAACGGGTCAAGTAATTTGTGTATTTTAAAGAAATAAATCTTAGATAGAAGAATCTCGCTGGGAAATGGTGGGTGATTCTTTTACTTGATTTATTAGATATTTCATGGCCATTGGTTGTATATATCTAAAAAGATCTTTGCCTTCTGCTCACCAAATCGAATTGAAGCAGGTGGCGGAATTGAAGCTACTATAGATATATATATAGATATATATATATAAAAAAGAGGTGGAGGGTGCAATCATATTGCCCTGTTCCATTTCCCCATGGTTTATTTTGCGATATAAAAGTGGTGCAGTCAATTTCTTAGAGCTGTGTCTACTTTTATTGGGTGAGAATTTGGCAGAGCAATGAAAGAAAAGTCAGCTGTTGTCTCCAACCTTTTGGAAAGTTGGTCTCGAGAGTTGCAAAATTGTAGACAGGGGAATAAGGTCTCGTTTTTGATGGGGGTCCATCTCGTGAGGGGCATCAATAGATGGGTAAATGACATGTGCAAAAGGATGCGTGTTTTATGAGAATTTTTATCTCGTGCTTCAACCTTTTGGAATTGTCCATCAGCAAGGGGAGAATGCATAGGAATTTCTCTTACTATTTTCCAATATTTTTTACCCGTACAAGAACTTTGACCACTTCAGGAAGATGCAGAGAAAAAAGAAAAACCAGCAATTACTTTTCTTGAAAAGAATAGGAGGGAGCATGTCAATGTTGAGTTGGAAGAAAACCTCATGTTTCCATGGTTACAGGGTTCTCGTTCAAATCCCTTAGGATGCTGCCTTTCTGTTTACAACGACCGGGCGAATCTTTGCGGTAACCATTGCCTTGGGAACAGTTGTTTCTCGATAGGGGAGAAATTTTGAGAGATTCTTATACATTTTCTTGGAATTTAATTTGTTGATCAGTTTTTTGAATAAACACAAAGCTTCAAATTAACAAGAGAGGCGAGGAAACCTTCATAAAGCAAGTAGTTAATGTCATCGTAAGTCACGTGATACTACTCGTTGCCCGTTTCATTCGAAACTAATCCCCTTGTCCCTACAGAGACGACCAACAAGTTATCTATAGATAGGATTAAAGCCAAAACGTTGCAGGGTCAGTTTTCACTTTGTAACAAATGCAATTTAAATGCCGACCTCTTTCCAACGATTCGGACGAATAAACGACAATTAAATCATTCAATTTACCTAACAGGCAAAATAAAATTACATCCGCCACTTAAAATAAACATTAAGGAATATAAATAAGCTTGCTCACCCCAAAGACAACATGTCCAAATCCAGTTGAATCCACCCACTGAAAAAGAACTTCCTTTTGCTTTTTCTCCCGAGGGAATTTTGCACTTGGCACGAAGCCCGTCACCTACAATAAGATCTATGTCAATGTTGTGTACGCACTTCTACAACTATTACCCACAATGCAAACTCTGAAGGGAACTAAAGTGTCCATTGAACATGTTGCTTTTATTTCAAATTAAATTCAAAGTGGTAAAACACCCAGAAATTGTTTTTATGTCTTATTGTGAAGGACACAATTTCTTACAGCACTCTAAAATGAAGTGTAAACCCTTGTCAATAATGTACAAAACTCCAATGTTGTTTACTTTTGTATCTCAACAGGTAAAGGAACAGACCCGCAGGGTTAGCATCTGTGGTATAATTGTCATGTTGAGTTGTCACACCTGCAGGATGACACCAAACACCTTGAAGGTTGTTACTAAACTAAATACACTTTAACACTACTGTTTTAATGATTGGGCCTTTAGTGGTCAGTGTGTAAAGTTATGGTGGTTAAGAACTTCCCACTTCCCACTGCAGTATTTCACAATAGCTGCAAAGGAAGTGAGAAATACAAAGTGGAGAAGTGGGACTTCTAATGCATGAATATTTTAAGTTAAAGTTATGCAATCTTCTTAAGGTGTCGTGTGTCGATTCTTATAAAGACGTAAAATAATACCACGTGTTTTTGTAGCTATTATCGATAACAAAGCACGTGAGTAATTTTTTTCTGTTATTTATATCTCTACAACAACATCTCAGAAACCTAGGAACGTTAAAGGTGTTTATATTAAGAAAAGGCCAGATATTAATAAGACAATTTAACATTGAAACAAGATTGAAGCCCATTCCCACATCAAAGTATGTGAAATTCTTTTCTCTCATTTTTCTTAAAGCTTTCACAAATCCCATGTTCACACAATACACTGAATTATTAATAACACATCTATTAAATCTCATCTCAAATTGTCACATCTTTTGAATCCCCAAATGGTGTTTATAGAGCTAAAGTGTCAATTATGGTCGATTGCAGCTATAAAGTTCATTAGAAGATTTTTTGACATTATAAATGCACGGAAGACTTAACAAAAGGTGGAATTTAGCACTTCAGGCAGAAACATTTTCATTTTGATGATGTAAAGAGCAAAGTGGACCTCATGCAGACCAAATGCGGCTTTCGTGTGGACCAATTGAAAAATTCACATTGAAGTAAATTTTATTTACAATCGCGTTTAAAGGTCCCGTTGAACGATTTTTAAAAATTTAAATTTGATTTATCTACATGAACTTTTTTCAAGTTTAGGTGGGAGAATTCAACATTTATAGGGAACAAGAGGGTGAACGTGAAGCCTTCCGCTATTAAGTAAATGAATTGTCACCCATATTAAAAGTATATTTACCAAAAGATTCAAACAGGATTCAAACGGACAGCTACAAGACATAACCCATGTACCATGAACCAGTGGCAAATGAGCGTAATCAAGTTTAGGGGATTCCCACGATGCCAGAGTAGATCGAGAAAGCGAGAAACGCAGGACGACGTTTCTCTCTCGTCGATTCAATCAGCCCACAACTTCAACCTGCTTCTGTTTCCACTCTCTAACAAGTATTAAAAACTCCCTCTCATTCCCCAACCCCTAACAACACTCGACCCTTTTTCTCACTCGATGACCACTTCTTAAACTCGTTTTTTGCACCTACCATTTCCTCTCTCCTCTATCCGCCTTCCATTTTTCTGGGAGATTTTTGCCCAACACCATCTGCTACTATACCGGTCTTCGTAATACACCCATTCCTTGTAGGTGAATTTGAAAACCATTATCCCCTTCAATAAAAAAAAAAAAAAAAAATACATAAAACATCGAAGTTACTCAAATATTGAAATGCACTTCCCTTTTTAGTTTTTACCCATCTATTAATCCTCAATACCCAGATCAATATTAACTCTCATAAGGTAAAAACGTTGCAATGAAAAGTAAGCAAAAAAAACGTTATTTCAATCGACACATCCTTCCTCAACATTTACTGCTTTTTAAATATTTAATGAGTGCAGAGTGCTCCGACTTGTTTCAACATTTGATAACGGCTATGCAAGAAAATTCTTTTAACTGAATCAACGTAATTTCTAAAAATGAAAACTACAATAGAGGAAGAAATTTTTTAAAAAAGTTACAACAACATGCCAAAAACAACAACAAAATTAAAAAAAATTCGCCCACACCTGCAGCTCATTTGACAAGCCCACGTCAAATTTCATACAAAACAACCATAAAGCCACAGTGCCATAACGATCTTATTGTATAATTAAGGTAAAGGAAGTTTCAAAATGAAAACAATGAGCGGGGGTCCCTTTGGCTCTGTGCCGCCCACGCGCCCGCTACTAGCTCCTGGCAACCGAGACCCACCTCATCGATCGAAGAAAAGCCATGGCCTTGAAGAACGCAAAGAGAATGAGATCCCTATACCTACAACGTAGTACAAAACCTACTCAGCTCCGACAAGTCAACCCTAGAACAAACCCAAAGTGCTGTTCAATACACTTCAACTTCTCACCCTTCGTTTTACGCTCTTACGATTCTCCCTTATAAAACACGTGCAGTGAATGTTCAGCTTCAATTTTAACGCTGAACTATTACACTCATTTCAATCTATCTCTCCCCACTTTTTTCCTTCGCTGCTAATCCTACCCACAGGCAAATCCATGACAACATGAGCATTCTTTTTCCTTTTTTTTTTCTTTCTTGGGTCATGCCTGTCGCCAACATTCTCCTCGAATTACACGTTCCATTGCAGAAATAAAAGACCGGGAACTTCCGTTTTACAAAAATGCGATGTCTACACTGTAAATTGAAATGCCTAAAACGATAGAGGTATTAAATGTGTAAAATTTTGGAGCTATTTTCTAGTTAAACGACTGAAATTTAGATTTCCTATAAACAGGTGGAAGTGAATTGCACCTGTCCAAATTGAGCTTCAGTCTCTTTGAAATTTTATGACAAATATTATGACTCGTGTTACCAAACCTTCAAGAAGATCCAAATTGTCTTCTAAAAACATATTTAATTAGATAGATGCCTTTTCTAAGACCATAATCTGCGTTCGTTATGCATTTGGTTCATGTTAATACCACCAACAGATATGCATTTAGTCTTCAGCCGGAATGTCTAGGCGTCCCAAATGCAGATACTGAGGTACTTAACGTCTGCATTTCACCCAGAATGTATGAAATTGCGTAACATTAAAAGAGAAAGATAAATAGTATCTACTTTATAGTAAGCATTTGATACCTTACATTTAAATACAAATATTATGACTAAAGAACTAGTGTTGTGCGATGATCTTTATTTAAAGAATGAACGTTTAAAGAGGGGGTCTCACTAAAATTACACATTACAGATGAAAGATATGAAAAGGTTATACCGTTTCTTCCATTGCACCCTCATGCTAGAAAGCTTTCGTTTTATAAAATTTAAAATTTAATGTCTAAAATTCCAATTTTAGCGACTTTCCAAACCCAGACATGACGTATGTGACAACTTCTGACTAGGCTATAATCGTCATCTCCTACGTAATACTGTGTTTGGGAAATCGCTAAAACCCGAAAATTAGCCAGATAACTTTGGGATTAAATTGTAAAAAACGTAAACTTCTTAGCATGGGGGTACAATGGAAGAAAAGATATTCCTTTTTCCCGTCTTTCATCTCCAATATTTGTAATTTTAGTGAGACTTTTCCTTTAAGGTGTCTGTATACCCTAAAAATATAGTATTACGAGAAGATTTACAAGTTTTAACTTTTAACCTTATTTCAGATGGTTGTCTCGTACATAGACACACATTTAACGAAACCCTTTACCCAACTCAAATAAGATTACAATATTAGGACACCGGAAACACCATTGTTTTAGAGTGCTCTTGAAATTTTCTTCCCCTGAACTTAATAAATTTTTCTCAATTAAAGATTACAACTCGAATCGATCAAAACTATAAATATTAGATGACCTGATTCTTAAGCTTCACATTTCCGTTGGTGGTTTCTTACCGCACGTTCTGCTCGGAATTAATTTTCGCCAAATAGTAAATAATTTCGATAAAGTATATATAAACATGGATCAATAGTTGGGAGATAAAGTAATCTGACACAAAGTCAAGGGCCATTTCTTCTCGGCAATATTCTCGTTACAAACGCCAATTGCTTTGCATGCTAACTTTAATTGCAAATTAGCTTCCTGAGTCGACACCCTTAATCTTGTCAGCAGCAAAACGAGCAGAAAAGAGAAAAGTGGAAGGTGGTATCTTGTCCTCAACCCCAACTCTTTGCTTTTCTATCGTGGATTGGGCCGAGACTAATTAAACCGCACGTGCCTTCGTCTGCCACTTTTCCATTGCAAGTAATAAACCTGTCCAAATGGGGACGTGTTAGTCATATCGCCCCGTTGAGACACGCAAAAAAATTAAAAAATAAAGATCAGCTAAATCTCATGAATTGTCCCAGACATCTTGACATTCATCCGGGTAACGGAGCACGCCAAGATTCCAGGAATCACAAGACGGATTATATTTTTTCTTCTTTTATTATTTTTTCCTCTCTCTGTCTCTCTTTTTCTCTATAACTACACTTAATTGCAAACCCACACCGTTGGATGAATCGCAGTCAACATTCACGACTAATGCGTAAATAATGAGGAGTAAAAATAAAATTAATTAAACCAACATCTAAAATTGATGCAATCATTCAACAACTATAAAAAAAAAAAAAAAAAAAAAAGTTAAAAAAATATTTCCTTAAACTTCTCCAAAATTAGCATCCTCTGGCAAACCTGAGAGATGCAATTGAAAACTCTTTAGAAAACGCAATCCATCACTCCCAACCGAAAAAATATCAACTTATTGAATACGTGCGCCAATATACAACCTGGCATATTTCCCCCTTTTCATATTCAGTGGCTTAAGTTTGCCTCTAAAAATTCATCTAAAATCACGTGCCGTGGTCAGCAGCAATAAATCACAATCTCTACAAGGATCAGGCGGATCAAAACTTATTTCCCATAATTTACGACCTATAGAATAAAAATCTAAACAAAACAAGAAAATTTCAGTTCTCTTTCCTTACACCTCAAATTAGAGGACCTGACGCCCGACCTAATTACTTGCCCTGTACCTTCCAAATCGCCACTTCTCCGCTACAGGAGCGCCCTCGCTCGATGCAAAAGCGGCGATCCGCGCATCTGATTTGGTGCGCCAAAATACAGGGCATGCGCACACACGAGTAGTGAGCGCCTCCGAGTCGAGCCGGAGTCCGTCGACGAGGCAGCCGGGCGGTATGAGCGCCGGAGCCAGCCTGGGCCTCGTGCGCCCCCCGTACCGCGTACCATCGCCATAGGAATCGCCCTGCCACAAGCCCCTCGTCGCGGGGGTCTGACCCATGCGCGAGGAGGCCGGCCGGGCCACGGCATCCCCGACCGAGACAGAGCATGGATCCCACGCCCGGCGACGTGCATCGCATACGCGCCCTCCTTCTCTACACATTATTACTGCTGCTCTGTCTTCCACATGGTAAGTACCTTGTTTTTTATTTTTACACCTCTTTGGGTCAACTAGGTTATCACTGAAAGAGAAAACTCCCTTTTCTACATTGCGAGCGACAGGTTTTTTCCTCTCCCTCTCAACCTTCCACATCCCGTGTCATTTTGCCTCACCACTCTGAGCGAATCAATGTCAGTGCTAACGGCAGCAACGACAAACCCCAACTTCTTTTTTACAACCGTCTTTCCACACCCATCAAAACTCAGGTTGAAAAACTCCTTACAGCTTACAAAAATCAAACACCCACTTTAGAAAATTCCGCCATCTTTTTCCCAATGACATCTCACAACTCGGCATATGGCTACTTTAACTACAAATTACAAGTACCATTTATCTGTAGTACAGCATTTGTTACTTCAATACTTTTTTATAAATTGAAACTAATGGCTAGAAGTGATTCTCCCTATTCCTTTTCTTTCTTTGTGAATGGCAAGAGAAAGAAGGCAAAGACTCGCCACAATCGATATAGGCAGCTTCTATGGCTGCTAGTTGAGTGGTTAGGAACTCTTGGCTAATTACACATTATCTAGTGATATTATTCACCTGGTTCAAAACGGTCAAGTGGTCAGGGTTAATCCGACGTGTGTAAAATGACATCCGTTAATACGGAATTTCATTTTTAAAATTGCCTTTTCGCCTACCAAAACTTGTCTCTCTCTCTCTCTCGTTTCTGCGAATTACGCAACGAGATAAGTGCGAATGCGACCGTTTTCAAACGGATGTACATATATGCTATAAAGTCGTTTCTACTTTGGCTCATTCATTATTCATATTGCGCATCTCTCTCTCACAACTTAAATCTAAGAGATCAACTCTAACTTGTTGATTTCCACCTAATTAAATTTAATTAAACGCACCTACCATTTTAAAACGACTTCCACCTCCAAAAAATAACCAAATCCCTTTCTAGTTCAGTAAGAAAAAGTCACTCACAGAAAAAAAATTCCACCAATTCCCAAAGCAAACCCACCAACATTAGTCCTAACTAGTGTACAATTAGTAACACAATCCACCACTCCCATTAATTATGTTTAATTAACCATTCCTCTCCTCCATTTTTTTCTCCCATGTTAACTAAAGGTAAATTAGGCTTAAACTTTTAACTCCCATTCAAACCATTAAATTTAACACCGCTTTAAGAACCACCTTTGTCCTTCATAAACCTTTCCCTCCCAACTAAACCGCGACCCACAAAACGAGTTCATAAAAAAATATCCAACGTGGTAGCGGTCTTTAACCTGATTATCAACTGTCCACTCTCTAATGGAGATTTTAACTAAAGAGGCAGTTTCCAATTATCAATTGAATTTCAAAAGGATCAACTTTAAAACCAAGCAACGACTTTCAACTTTTTACCTGCGCCCAAAACCCGAATTACTGCGCATGCGTGTATACACCTGTGTGTGCATATCTTTTAAGGCTCCCTTCCCTATTGATTCACACGGAGGCACGTTACATTCGCAGTGGGTGTGCTGCAGGCAAAGAGAATCAAGAGAAGAAGGACTTTTCAATTTCGCCAAAAAATACAACCTTTGTACAATTTAATGGAGTCGTTCAACTACATCTTGCTACAACGAACGTAAACAACAATAACAACGTCGTTGCAAACCACAACAAAAGTGCAAATATAATATAGTGACTTATTCCATTCGTTATTACAATTTAATTACTGGATTTATTGTTAACAGGACAAAAATGATGTTTAGGATATATTAACTAGTGTGCAAGAGACTCGGCTTCCCGCACCGATACGTGATACGACATAAGCGTGTCCATTTCTCATATGCAAACAACCCATCACCATCATTGCAAACATCTTTTGTAAACCGCTGCCAATCAGCGGCTTCTGCAAAACCACTCTTCCGATATTGCAAAACCGTCATGTTCACACGCATGAAATTCAATGACAAAACTTTTAATTTTCAGCATTAAACTTCTGTATAAACCAATGTTTATTTTACTAATACCAACAAAATAACGCATTCCCTCCATTCTTCATCCACACAAAACCTTTACGGAATCAATCTACTCAATATTCCATCTCACTTCCTTTACAAATACGTCACCATTCACCCTTTCTTTGGCGTGACCTAACGTTCGCGGTTCCATTAACCTCCATTTTTCTCCTTCTTCCTAACCTCCTTCCTCTACTCTTTCCAAATCTTTGCTTTTTTTCTCCCTCTATTTTTTCTCTGTTGATTTTTGTCATCAAGATAGCAAAGAGAGAGAAGCGAAAGACCAAAAGAGACAGGATAGAAAATAAGAGGGAAGGGGAACCGGTGCCACAATCAAACAGATGCCTCGAGTGATACTACGTCAGATCCAAAAAGCCAGTACACGGCAAAGGAAAAACAAAAATTGAGTGCAGTGCAAGCCCATGAAAACTGCCTATTGACTCCAGACGCAAGCTGCTTGCAACTCGCTTATTTCTTTTTCATCCCCTCTACCCCCTGCTCTTGACGTGCCTGGCTCTGACAATTGACGTATAATGGTAGAGGTGGCATCTGGCAAAATGCGTTTGTGTATACCGACGCTACTTATTTTTTCTTATGTTTTTTGTCATTTCTTCTAGTGGATTGTAAATGCACTAAGGTCATTGTATCCAAAGCGTTTCCTGATGTGACCTGCATAATAGTAATGAGTTTGGCATGAATAGTTTTTGAAATTACTAAAGGTCATATTTGGCAATGACAAGTCTAGTTGCCGTCATATGGGTCAAAGACATTGAAATGATAAAAAAAATAACAAGTATTCGTAAATTCAGCAATTGTCTGATTTTGGCAAAGAGGAAGAATGAAGTTTATTGCAGCTAGTAATTACTGGTAGCATTAACTGCCTTTCCTCTTCTTCGCCAAAAGAGAAAAACACCAACTGAATTTAAGAGTACTTTGGTAACTCTTAGTCATCAACATGTCTTCAAAGCTAATTATTGATAAAACTGTTACATTGACTCATGACTGTAAATCAGAAGTACCCACAAATTTAAGTGTATTTGGTGTAAACCTTTACCTTATCGTTTAAACTTCCACATTTTCGTTGGTGGAGATTAACCAAGAACACTCGCGTTGGCAGCCATCGTAAACACACAAAAGCGAAAAATCTATAGTCTTGACTTAATTGCAAAATTTTCATATGTAACAAATTCGTCTGGGAATTATCACCCACATGCACTACATACTCCAGGTATAAATCCAGCGCGTAAAAGACCGCACCGTAAAATGAACATCTGCGCGACACATGAAACGTCACAATCGATATCAACAGATGCGCCACTCGACAAAATATTTCAAACACCAAAATAATAATCTTTATTAAACCTTGTACACGTGTAAACAAATCTAATTAAACCCGACTTTATCGCAAACCTCAAAACATAACGTTAAAATATTTAAACACACTTTCTTCACTGCCACAGGTTATCAAAGGAAAAAAAAAGATAGAAAAAAAAATCAGTTATTCCTCCACAAGGGACAGATCACGTCAAGCACCGTTGCACGAGACAAGAACGAGAAACCGCTGTGAGGTGCCCAACAGCACAATCTGGTTCGTGCCAAACGACAGAAGCGGGGTGTGGGCGGCGACCGTGCACGTAATGACGGGTTGGAAGAACGCAGAGGGGGGAAGCCGGCAGGCCGTGAGCGACAGAATTACGCGCGCGTTCAGGGGTCGACCGATGGAGGCGCAGCGGTCATCAAAGGACGATAAACTCGAACGGCAGGAGGAACGAATAAGAACGCCGGCGTTTCCTAATCACGATTTCAAACGCAGCGTCTACTCATCTGGAAGAAACTAAAGAGACGTCACAAATCGTATTAAAAAAAAGAAAGAAAAGCACCATGTAGGATGAGGATTGAGATGTGTCAGATGAAAATTTTCTTCTCTTAACGGTTGATGCATAGTTTTAGGAAAGAAAATGGCAAGGAGGGAGAGGGAGTTTGTGAGTGGGGTGAGGAAAGGAATTTTATCTAAATACATGGTGGAAACGTTGAAATCCGAGTTGCGCATTCGTTGGATAAATGAGATGGGAGAAAGCGAAGGACTTGTCCTATTAATATCTCACATGCCGACCGCCATCCCTTCATAATTCAGCAGATCCATTCATCACACGCAAACACAATTCTACATAAAGCTACATATTTATCAAAACCAACTCTTGCGAGTCTCCTCTATTTCTCATTACATATCCACCGCAGCGAAAAAAATTTCAAATTAAACGTTGGTAGTATTAATTCCCGTCTTCACCCCTTTGGGCAAAATCGCATTTCCCCTTGGAGCTGTGTTTTCAATGTCCATTCATCCGTGCAATTGAGCAATTGGTTCCTTCGTGTGGGGCAAACCAGTGGAGCAAACAACCAGCTAACACACACAACCTTACTTTTCTTTTATTTCCCCCAAATTTTCAATTTGGTGCCCAACTAGAAAATCCTCCAGTTTCACATCTAATTAGTTTCTACACCTCAAACTCAAGGTTAACAAAGCGACAAACTTAAGATTGCAAAGGTGGTTTCACACTAAAATGCAATATTAAGGAAACTTATTATGAGATAGAATTAAAGCTATTTTAAGCTGCAGTTTAGATGAATTTTACACTTCGTTACCAGAAGTGAACTGTTGACCTAGGATCAGCCTAGAATATCTACTGAATATTGACATCAAAGCAACATAAAATGCCTACTTAAAACTAATAGCAAAAAACCTATGATCTGAACATAATTGCTGAATTATATACGATAAATCAGCAATATGAGGACTAGTCCTAAGCTTACCTTTAAAACTGTCTTCAAATTAAACATACTTAACACCCCTTGATCTAGTTAGAAGTCATCAAACAAGGCTATGGTCAAACCCGAATTCAGCCATTTGCCAATACCCAACATCTGCACAACCCATTAAAGGTTAACACGAAGCAAATGTACACGTTTTCCAATTTAAATTACAATAACGTGAGGAAAAACTCAATAAGATGACCTCGGATCAGGATTGAATTCTCTATTAAGACGTGGTAACGAGGGTGAATGTCGGCGTTCTGGTCACTGCTTGTACGAGTGGTTCATCAGATGCTACTCCCTCTTAAACAAGGCTCTAATATCAGCTATTTAAATGTCCAAATCGATTCATTTTGTATAAATAAACCAGGCAAAGATAAACTGGGTTAAATTGAAAGAAAATAAACAAACAAAAAACAAATTTCTTTCACCTTAATCTTTCGTATGTAACTGAGAAACTATTCTTTTGTGGTTAAACGTCTTTATCATAACAGCAACAGACAAAAGACCAGACAGACTCCTTATTAAATTAAGCTGCCTGCCTCTTCTTATCAGTGTACGCCCAAGAAAAAGAGAGAAGAAAGGGGAAAGAAAAAAGGCAAGACTTGTGACTGCGTCTCAGGTCTTTCTATTGTCCTGTTGTGTTCTTCAAACTGGTTGCAAAGAGGTCACTAAATGTGATAAGAATACAGATCAGATGGCCTAAACCAGATGGCGAGTCTTGTAGAGTAATTGATTACCCTAATATAAAATTGATTACATCTAAGTGGACACTTGACATGAAACATGGGAAAAAATGTGAATAATAATACTTAAAGAGGTCGCTGTTATTGATCTGCATCTGTCTAGGGGCTTGTGGACTATTCATGTTATTGGAAATGAGAATCTTTTTAATTTACCTTGTTTTTTTTTTTCGGGAGGTTTTTTCTGGTGTTGATCTTGATTACTGCATTCTGGTTGTTTTTCTGGAAGGAAAAGAAAGGGAAAAAAAGTTTAATGACGTTTTCTTTTGGTTGTAATTAAGGAAATAATCATTTTTAGAGTGATTTTAAGTGATTAAAGTGTTTTGGTTTCTTTTTTATTTCTAAAGGAGTTTTATTGATTTTTTTTTTGGAATTTCATATCCGTTACTGCTTGTTGAAAACAGGTTTGAGATGTGGCATAAGAAATCCTGAGACACGATTTAAATTTAAATTTTCGAATATTTTTCCCAGGTATTTCCAATCTCCTATCAGTGATATAATAAACGTATAATAAAGAATGAAATGAACAAAAATAAAATTCATAGCTTTGGGTAAGAAAATCTTGACATGTTTTTGGTGAAAATTTTTTACACCATAGGATGTGAAATCATGAATATCTCAAATGATAAAGCAGCAGACGGTCTGTCATTATTGGCAAAAAAGTTTTCTGAAATATCAAATCCAATTTATAGAGAATATAACATCACAAGAAGAAATGTAAACAGAAATCAGGCAGGGAAATAGTAGGTTTTTGCCGTTTCAATTCAAAACAAACTGAAGAAACAAATCCTTCTCAAATCCGATTTCTGAATTAGTGCGTTTTGAGCAGCGTTACTTTGTGTTATTGCCAGTGAGAGATCATAAAAAATCCTGAATGCGCAAACGTGATCACATGATTTATCCCATGACGATATGATTGGTTATAAAGAGAATGTGGAATAACAATCTTTTGGGTTTTCTAACAGCCGTTATAGACAACTATACAACAATTTGAGATAAGCAAATTGAATATTTACAACAAATCCTTGGGGAAAATTTGGTTACGGTACTCTATTGAAATAAATTAGATAATAATTCAAAATCTAAAAATTTTAAAAGACTATTTCTAACCTCAAAACTCCAAGAACTGACCAATCAATTTAGTCTATTTTATTTTGTGCTAGTCTCTCCTTTTACCAATTCAAGCAATTCCTTAACATTTTCAAAGACACTGCAAAATTCTTCCACGAACTCAGCAAAAGACACAAATCCCACAACTGATTTATCTGTATTTCAAGGTTCTTTGTGGCGCTAACTTATCATCTTTGCCTTTCCTACATTTGATTCATGAACTACACGATCCAAAACGATTCGGACTCGTAAAGAAACGATTAATTTCATTCGTGTTTTCTCTCCCACCTTTGGCAAACCCCTTAATGATCATTAGCGTCGAGAGTAAAATTGTAATTGACTATCACTCAAACTACAAGCAAATCTAACATCCCTAACCTCAAAGCCAAAAACGTTAAGAAAATCCCGACAAACAACTGCCAAAATTTCGTCTAAGAATTTCCAATCACGTAAAAATAAAAAAAAAATAGAAATACCTAGCGAAACTCATTTCCTGTCGCCTCTCAAATCGATCACCCTTATCAATTTGATTTCCGTTCATAAGATGAGAAACAGAAAAAGAAAAAATAAAATTTTCCCTCCCGCACTTGAGATGAAATAAATATATCAAAGATACGTAGGAGCGGCGAAGATAAAAATGTTATGCAAAAATAAAAATAAAAATTATAAAATTGTACTCGAGGCAATCAGGGTCTTGTTTCATCTTTTCATTCATAATTACCTTCCACCGAATGTATCCAGGTGAGTTGATTCTCACGAGGCCTCATCATCACTTTAGCCCCTTAAAGCCGAGCTCTTATGATGGACAAATTACATCCATTGAGTGATAAGATCAAACAAATCCCGGTAAAAAATGTAATCAACTCGCAACCCACTGTACGTTTCTCCCCGGTAGGTTATTACTATTGTTTGCTTTCGCTATAGCTGAAAAATTTAATTTTGATCCGTGAATTTTTTATTATGTGTTTATGTTAACCATTGTGATAAATGGGAAAGGTTTGTACATGTACATGAGGCCAGTTATAATAATTATGTTAAATTTTTAACTTTACTCAATCAATGTCGTAACGTTGAGGAGAGATCGTTCGAGATTAAAAATGTGGAGAGCACTCGATTTTTAATTGAAGCAGTTAAGTCAATTCTAAGCTACCGTAGAGGTCGATGGGTATTCGTTTAAAATTATAAATTTGTATTAAAAAATCATTTCTTACCTTTGATTACATGACATACATTAACTCAAATGAAATCAACACTACAGAGCCGCGATTCGGCAACACTTCGCACCCTAAGATTGAGATTGATAGGATCATCAATCTTAACTCTCGATTCAAGTTACCGCAAACTCTATATTACTAGAAACATTAACTAGATTAATGCTCATAAAATTCACGGTAATCTTTTGCTTTTTAATTTAAGTATTACCAGAAGAGTTAAAGTTAAAAGACTATTGTCATAAATGCTTTAAATAACGTTACAACTCGCATTAAAACCTCTAACTGTAACAACCGTAATGTTACTATCCTAACAAAAATTCCGCAATTACTCGTGTCGTATATAAGATGAACGTAAAGTTACGTTAAAATATAACAGCATAAATCTTATAACCTTATACTCTATAATACAGTACTACCAACTGTAAAACCTAGTGAAAATACTATAAACTGCAATGTGTGCTAGTTACAACATAACACCCTTAAAGTTTAAACATGACTTTAGTAAGAATATGTGAGCACTAATGCAAGGTTTCCATATATGTCAGGCATTAACGGAAAGCAAAAAAAATGACGCAAAAGAATACAGCATTAAAACCACGGATTAAAACGGATTTAGTGCTAATTTAGTGCAGAATATTGCTACAAACACATAGTTTTTTTTATCATTTTTCCTCTTCATGCTATTTTACCAGCGTTTTCAAGCGTTTGGTGTGAACAGATTTACGTCACATTACATTGTGACCCGTAAGAGACATCTAAGTCAAGCATTAACTAATTTTGAAGTGGATTGAAAATTTTCGTTTATTTTTAAATTTTCTAAAGTTTCCACCATGGCATATTCATTTTTTTAAATAACTATTTCACTATAAATAAAATTTAGACCTACCTTAATTTATACAGAAAACGTCGCTGCACAATCAAATCGTAATATCTAAATCATCCAAGAACTATCAAAAGGCAAACAAGTCACTATACATCCCTTTTAGACCATCATTCACTTCCTAACTGAATTTTTATACACTAAAAACATGATATTCTTCCTCCCTCTTTTGACAGTCACCATAATCATCACCCTACATTTCTCACTTCTCAATTTAAAATACCCATATAACCGTCCTCCCTTTAGAGGGCCAAGAAATAACCCAAAAGAAAAGTATAAAACGAGGAAAGATGGAAAAGGCGAGGCGGGTTAAGCCCAAGTTAGAATTATGTTTACGTAGAGACACTTCCAACGTTTTACGGCACATGCGTACAAAAAGGCAGCCCCATCATTTGGCAGCCAGTCGAGAGAGAAGGTGGCCCATCAACAAAAACGTGGATGGAGAATGAAAACAAGGGAATAAAAGAAAGACTGACTCGGGAACCATTTTATCCAACCTCATTCACTTTCTCCCCTCTTCCATTTTCTTTCCCCCACCCCAAATTTCAAAGAAACTGACCAACACCCTCAACATTCCTTCTCATCATCATCCTCCTTGATTCCCTTCCTTTCTCCATCTTTAATGACGGACTTTTCACCCTGTGAATTACAGCCTAGGACACCCTCACTTCATCTCTTGGCTGACACAAACGGTGTCGAGAAGATAAACAACAGATCTTGGGTGCCTCTTTTATGATCGAATCCCTCTTCGCTTCTGGAGAGCAAAAGTGGCGGCAAAATGCGTTCGATTTGCTATTGGGATCACCATTGATGCCCGTACGCGCTCATGCGTTCGCTTCCACACCCCCACGTCGTATGATCACGCATCACAATCCTCGACAGATTTTTTTTCTTTTCTCTTGCCAATGGCCACTTTATTTATTTATACTCATCGTAAATATTTCAAATGAACCCCTCTAGGTAGTGGATGAAAAAAGCTTTTAGAATTGAATTTTAATTTATTAAAAATATTCATGTGTTCCATGTCAGAGATAGCGAGGGGAAAAGAGATAGGTTATGCCCGTGATCCACAAACCCATCTCATAAAACAAGTAACCTTTTTCAAACAAGTAGCCAACTGTATAAACACGCGATTCAAGCCAATGTTTTCTTTTTACTGCTCTGCCCATAAATAACAAACCCTTTGGGTTAGTCATTTGATTTAGTTCAACAGACACATTTTAAGACCGTTTTAACACTTTAAAATATTCTTTCTACTTAATTGTTGATATAATTCTTGTCGTGCATTCTTTTTAAGAAATTGTTAAATGCACATGTTCTGTATTCCTTAAGTAAACATCATTCTCAATGTATCACAAGTAAAAAGGGGGAATATCTACCTGTCACTTCTAATATAAGTCACAAGCTTTCAAAAACAAACAACAAGAGAATGGAGCAGACAACAGGATGTGAAAACACGCCATTAAACTGCCACATTTTCAATTCCTTACAAAAATATAAATAAAACATTCACATACGTGTCACTATATAGACAGCTGTTCCAAATGATTTTGCCTCGAGAGCAGATATATATTAATTTTCTTTTCAGAAGGAAGTTTTATATTGTTGGCCTGTAGGAAAGTTTCACTTTAATATCTAAACCGGAAGTATTTTTTTCTTCTTCTTAGATGTACAGAGATCGATATCATATTAAGACTAATCCTCCTAGGGGTTTCAATGCACTAACCCTAAATCAATAAGAATTCCTATCTACCATTTGCCAAACTTGTTTGTGATACCCTATTAGGTTCGAATCAAATTTGATTCTGCGTCCACCAACATCATATCTAGTTGGCATTGCTTGTCAGTGAAGTTAGTGTGGTGCAATCCATAAATGCCAATCTTATTTCTTTTTCAAAACACATATATAATCAAGATTGAAATCAATCAAACTATCATTTCTCCTCTTGTTACAGCTATTGTGTGACTTAACAATATCAGCAATATTTCTAAGTACTTAAAAATATTAATATTGTGAAAGTGTGATATTACATGTCAAAAAAGGATGTACTTGTATTTTGAGTGCATGGCCTCATGGGTTTAAACGTGAAAATCAAATCCACCTTTTACATCACTGTTTATTTGCACGCCTGCAGTGTATAAATGTTGAAATGTGCGTTTATTAACAACACCCATAAACACTGGGGGGGGGGGGGGGGGGGGTACGCATACACCCAAGTGAGATACGTATTGAGACTGCCTACACCCAAATGCGGTTCCTATTGGAACAACTAATTCACTGAGTTTTGTTTTTTTGGAAAGCTCATTGTTTTGCTCGAATTATATGCCCTCATTACATGCAATACAAGAGTTCTGCGAAGAATCAAAAACCAAAATTCACTTCTTAGATTTTAACAAACAGAAATTACTACTATCTAAATTGATAATTATCCTCCAAAAGACTTTGTGGTTTAAATAATGTCGACAAGGGTTCTCTAAAAACAGCTCAATGTACAATATCCCTATCATTATGAAGACTGTAAGCAAATCTAACTTCCTACCACCATGTAGTCCTTCTGGATTCTCTTTAGAGGTTCTCTTCTGGTTTCCCTGGGCAAGCCAAACGGCAGCTTTTAGGCTGTTTTTGTTTGCTCTGTTGTCGTGTTATTTTTGTATCTACTCAGAAGTTACCTAGCTGCTAAGCCTTTCTTTCATCCGTAGCTACGTTAATGGTGTGGGATTTTGTTTTGCAATGTGTCTCATTGACTACTATCAAAAACAAAGCTGACGTCATCTAGAACTGAAGCTCAAAGGTCAACGCTTCAAAAAGCACCTAGAAGCTCATGGCGACATAAACCTTATTCTCTTAGTCTATCCTCTTCTGGGCTTCTAAGGATGCAAAATGCAGCTCACAGAAGGGATAAATGAGTCCCTTCAGTGTTGGGGTTAGGTCTTATGTTCAGTGGTGTCTGGTGTGATCCTTTACAAGTTGCCCCATCTCATTTAATAATTATGAGTAATTTGTTTCACACCATTCAGTCTCCAATTTTTTTCCATGTACTCGTATTAAAATTCATTACATAAAAATCACAACATTTCCTAATCTCAATGGATAAAAAAATACCTTTCCATTGTCAACAAACAAATCCAAGCAATAACTTATTTTGTGGGAATCTGAACACATTTCCACCGTACACCCATAAAAAAAACCCTCCATTATTAAATTTTTCCCACCATTAGATCTTCATTCTTTTATTTCTCCCTTAATTTTTTTTAGAAACTTATAAATTAAACTTAAATAAAAAAAAATAAAGAAATATAACTCATTTTGGCTATTAGAGTCTAACTCCGCGATGAATAAGGTGACATTTTTAATACTCACATAAAAAGAATTTAAAAAGACTGTAATAGCTCAAAGAGAAAAAAACGAAACAAAAAAGTGGCCTTAAAAAACCTTTCTTTATGTCTTTTAGTGGTAAGGAAATTGCCGTGACACGTTAATGAAAGACTTCGTCACATCACCAAAGACACAGTCCGTTAGTCCTTTAACTTCCATCACTCAGTTGAACACAACCGGAAATTAGTCCCGTCACTCCAAACTTTGACAACATCAGCATCACCACTTCAGATATAAAAAAAATTTCTTGACAGGTGCGGTAGGATAAGAACAAAAAGATTGCAAAAATCACAACTTTTTAATCGCAAATCTAAGGAACCAAAGCAAAGAGAACGGAAACCAGACAATTGCAATACCAAAAAATTGACATTTGTGCTAACAAAATGATAAAAAAAATTTTGACATTCTCTCCGAGGTTAAAAATACGGCATGACAACATTGCACTACTTAATTTATCATACAACGTTTGTGTCTCATATTAAACAAAAGTAAACTTCGCCTCTAACAATTCCAATGTTACGCTCTGTTGGTGAGTAGCAGTTTGGAAAAGTTTAAACATTTCACCCACCAAGTTTCCTCATCCTGATTAAATAAAGGATTTTAATTAAGCGAAAGAATAGAATGAATCTATTGACCACTAAGTTTACTTTGTGTAATTAGAATTTAAACTACTGAATAAAGAAAATTTCAAAGCAAAGCAGATAAAATTTTCTAATTTCAATACGTTTTAATGAAGAATATGTTCAGTTTTTTTTTGCCTTTTTTTAACAACAAACAACAGTAGAAAAGAATACTTGGAAGAAACTAGAAGCCAAGTATTAATTACATTAGCGGTCACTAGAGTTCGGTATATTAAACCGAGACCAAAAACAGATCATTACTAATATCAGAAATGCCCTTGATGATTATTGCTAAGTCTCAACAATACTTATTTCTTTTTTCTGTTCAGACAGCATTCTCATTCTCCCAATAACCATAAAGATGAAGTTTTAATCCAATTCAGCAGATTACACCAATCACAACATAACATTCTTATCGATCAATATGACGCTCTTCTCCTATCAAAAACTAGGGGTCAATTTTCCGTTCCTTCTGAGAAAACCACGATATCAGCAAAAGCATTATCTCTTTCACGATCAACTTATACATTCATAATTAACCGAATAAACATGTCGACAAATTTTAATAACCCACAACGTTTATCATATACACACAACAAACCTTTTATTGACTCCATCCTTATACTCTTGTGTGCCCACCAATGGCAGGTCAGCAAGGGTCGTCTCTCTTCCACCGGCTGCTTGCTCAAGATTTGTTCTACACTCATGAACAGCCAATGAATAATATTCCCTGATAACAGGTCTTAGACCACACCATTTGTCCACCATGAAATATGGCTGCCTTGCCATTCCCTGTGACGTCATCACTCAGCATTTGTCACATCTCTCACATCGAGTGACATCTGTTAAAATGTCCAACCGATAAATCACTTAAGAAGAAGAAAAAAAAAAGAAATGTTCCATGTCGGATACTCAAGAAAAGAGATTTTAAGAGAAAATTCCTTAGCATAAGGGATAAAAAGACAGGGCGTGGCAATGGCATATGTGTTCAGTGGTTCCCAAGAGAGCCACAGAGGCCCCAAAGACGTCGTGCGTCAAGAGCAATCCCCGTAGACACTGTATGTGTGTGCCAACACATCAGTCAGAGGTCTTGTGAGAAGAGAGATTTTGACCTGTGACAAGCACATCACGTGACCTATCTCCAAAGGCAAAAGGGCTTGTGTTTCGAATAAGGCGAAGACCTTCATCTGCGACCTTTTAGCCTTGTAAGAGAAGGGGGGGACAATAAAAATGGTGTGCAATCCAATATGCTGTTGCTAACTCTCTTGCAGATTCGAACTAATCTATTGACGTCTCGCAATGAAAAATTAATACAAAATTGGTGCGAGTAACGCACAGAAGGGGTCTCTTTTTTTTTCTAATCGAACATCCGCCTGTGACCAGTATCTGCAACAAACATTGGTTACAATATCTTTCTGGAATTTCATGTAAACAAACTAAGATTTAGTTCTGTAAATATGTTTACGTAAGTGATGCATGAGTGATTTCGATTGCAAAACTATCGAATTACCTTAGAGCAGGCAACAATATTTCTTACTGGAAATAATAAATGAATTCTTCCGGTTGGATTTAATATTTTAAATTCGAAAAACATGTTTTTCCTAACTCTTCACAACCGGAAGTTGGTATACCTAATGAATTACGCAGAATTTCCTGTTTTGATATAATTTTTAAAGTCTACTACACCCACCGACCAACATCGGAAGTGTATTATTGCTCAACTTTCAAATGACGTAATTGATTGTTTGTTAAGTGATAAATTAGCAGTCATTTGGAAACAAATTTTTCTAAATGATGCAGGTTAACAATTCTCATGCAAATTGTCTTCAATTAGTTTGTTTAGTATATACATAATAATCTATCATTTCTAATTTAAAATTACGTCGTTTTTCATTTTTTTAAAAAATAAACAAAAATCCCATTCTAATAAATCTAAAACTGATTTCCCTTTATTTTACAATTCACAATTCTCGCTAATCCCGTTATAAATTGCAAGAACCGGAGTCTAATAAACGCCAACACCATTCACGGCCATCGATGAACCCCTGATTTATAGCTCCCATATGTATTGCCTCTTAGTAAATAATCCATTTGTGCAACCAAATATTATGATTATTCCCGTATTTATTTGACGTTAATAACTAGGAATTATATGGCAACGACGCCAACAAGTCCAGGGTCGTATAGACCGGTCGATGTCGATGAAGTGGCCTCTTCTCCACATCAAATGGATACTTCAACATGTCCACAAACAAGACACAAGATCCTCCAGTCAAACTGCAACTCGTTCAAACAACGCCTAATCAAATCACTGATATGTTTGATCGAATCAAACACTAACTGACACAAACACACATACTTGAGTTCAGATACAAATACTGCAAGGTATAAGAATCGTATTTAAGTCTATCTCCTTTTTTGATTAGTCATGCCTATCTCCCTCTGTGGACTCCTATGTTGGGGAAAAAATGTAGAGGGAAAAAAAATGCTTCTTAACACACTTAATTTATGACCTGTCAAAAGAGGTAAAAATATAATTTCCTACGACAAGATCCTACATCGTTCCTATTACTTTGAATTTTTTCCCCAATGGTAATTAAAATTAAAGGAAAAAGAGAGTTAATAGACGCAGAAGCTTAACTAAAAGCTGCCAAGTATTGGATTGATTATTGTATTATTCATACAATTATGCAATTCGCCAGAAGTGGAGTTGTCCCTGATTAACGTAAACTGTATTTTTTTGTTGCTATCTTAACTAGGTCTAATAATGTATCGCTATCCTTGCATTTCATACTAAAGTAAACCTTTTTAACTTTAAATTTAAGTAATTTATGAGATAAAACACATTTTTGAATCCAATATTCTGCTGTGTCTCTCAAAATCAACTTATGCAATGACAACGGTTTAAATTTGCAGAGTGTTAATGTGGATGTATATAACAGTAAAATCGAATTTATTATTAATAAGTGTTTAGAAAAGGCAAAAATTAAGTCCTACGTATGAAACAAGGTTAAAAATCATGTATAAAGTTTCTAAGAACAAAATTTCTCACAATTCATATCAATTGAGACGGAGTTAATCTTTCATAGATATTCCTTTCATTACAAGACACTATAAAAAGAAACTGGATAAAATTCAATTTCCGTACTCCTCAAACACACACAGTATAGTAAAACCATATCGATTGCTGCCGCGGGTTTCTGCTTGAATTATTCAACAGATGTTCGTAAATCGGTATACAGGTATTAGTTAAAATTCAAATCCAGAAAATGATGCAAGTTTCTCGGAAAAATACACAAATCCTTTATTGAAACTTCCTTCGTAACTTCAAAACTTAATTAAATCAGTCCCATCTATTACAAAAATAAAATAATATTCCCGTTGAAACCAAATACGACCTAGAAAACACAAACTAAAATTGGCGAATGGCCAAATCGAGTAGCGGCTGCGATTTAATCTCACGTGATTAGCCGGCTGTATGTGAGAATTAACTAACCGTGCCTGAGACAATGAATCACTAAATGACCGAACTGTGAAGAAAAACACAACAGAAAACCCAAAGGGAAAAACACTCGAAAATAAATTTCCGAAATCTCTTCCATCACTACAAACAACATCCCACTCAATCACAACCAGAAAAAAAATTATTCCATGAAAAAAATTAACCTTCACTACGCCACGCCAACTCATCTAACTTCTCTTTTCGGTGCAATCTGTCTGCAACTCTTAACACCCCAATTTCAGGTTTAGAAATCTCACTGAAAGAACCAGGGTCACTTCATTTCCTGAGCGGCCATCATCAAGGAAATTCGCCCGGATGTGGGCGTCTTGAGCTAGAGCAAAAGACCACCAAAAGAAGTGTCCATTATACTTCGTTTAACGCGTTAAAGCACATTGGGTCTACACAAAAGTTAATGAATGAGCCGTGTGTACAATACTTAATGAATTTTCAGATGGAAGAAAAAAATTGTTTGTTGTTGTAAGAAATGTTCATTTCACTGTCAAAACATTGAAAAAAGATACCGGGATTCTTACTGTCTATCAAAAACTCAATTAAGACAACAAAAACAGTCGACAACTTTCTTTTCTAACGCTTTAAAACACCAGAAATGTTTTCCCCTTGGGGAAGAGGAAGCAGTCGGCATCCATTTCGTAGAAATGCCTTACATAACGGTTTTTAAGTGGCAATGCTTTTAAGTGATGAAAATCAACACCAGGAGGCAGAAGCAAATTTCCAGATTAGTATCAAAAAGGATTTTTATGGTTAATCCCATAGTATTAACTCTACAAGTGTCAATTTGTAAGTATCTGCATTGTGGTGAAGCCCAACCCTGAAAGCACCCCGAGTGGTAAACTGAGGATAAACAAAAAAAATTGAATCCTCTAGAGAAATACAAAGTGAAAGGAAAATAAAAAAAAATATGTAGAAAAACAAATTCGTTTAGCTGACATGTTCTCCATCTAATCAGATGACTCGTCACCCAATAGAAAGCGAAAAAAGAAAACCAAATAGTATAGGGATAGGGAAAGAAAAAAAAAAGAAGAAAGGTCCAAACGATTGGCAGCTGAGTCTCCACTAAGCTTATCACAAAGAAGGATAAAGATGAGAAGAAAGAAAAGAGGAGAAAGTAAAGAAAACACAAAAAGAGATCTCTCCCAACTGTCTGATGACAGGTTCCTTCTGCATGTGCAAATATTGATCCACGCAGAATCAATAAAAACCCAGTCTTTATGGGTCAAGAATTTAGACGAGGTATAGCAATATAAATCCATCTATCTACCACCTCCCCAACATAGTTTCAATTGGATTAAACTGCCTCCCACATAAAACTACAAAGTGCTGATTTTTCATCTTTCTGCCCCATGGAATCGTTAAAAAAACCTCCAAACCCGCCATTAAAGAGCTGCCTTCTCAGATAATAGATGCATCAACTTGAATAAGTTTTTAAGAGAAGGAAAATAATATTGTCGAAGTTGGTTATGTAAAAATGTGCAAGGCTTACTTCTTAATGAAACGAGGAGAAAAGAGAAATAATAATAACTACAAAGGGTCGACTGGTGTTTTTCTGCGAGCGGGGAAAAAATGTCGGTCGAAACTAAAGATGAAAGTGATATTGAAAAGCTCTTCAATTTCGATATATGCAAAACCGAGTCGCTTCGGGTTTTGGAAATGAGCAAATAAGGAAAATGGATTATTCAAACAGAGAGAAAATTTTTTGCAGAACAAAAAAAAAATTTTTTTGGAAAACAAACTCTTTTATCAAACCGCATGACAATGCAGATATTTTGGTTATATTCAAAACCAGTAATACACATTTTCTAACTTTTTTAGATAATATAAAAGGCCACCTCATTTCCAGTTTACTAAACGCCGTAATTTCCGCTTTACCCAGACATCACCATTCATATAGCGCTCTTCTTCGCGGTTCGTCAGCTCAATTACAAAAGATCAGAGCCCAGCCACCGCTCTTTATCAACATGCAAGGATAAAAGAAGCACGCGATTTACTCAATTGCAATGCCAACAAGAAAACAGTCATTCCAAAATTAAATACATTCTTTAAAAAAAAAAAAAAAAAAGAAACAAGATTGCTCTCTCTCTCTTCAATCAACTGCCTTAACTCTATTAGTAGGAACAAACACTGACAGAACAAGTGGGGATTCCTTTTCTACTTTCCTCCCAATCCGAATTCTTTTTCACCACTCGTAAACTTGAAAACACCAACACTAAATCCATCCTATTTTAAGAGAGAAAAACTATTCTATCCAATCTGGTGCTTGCAATTGCAATTAATCCAGATTACTTTCCTTCTTTCGTCTCTTTACAACATCAAATCACGAACCGTTCAATTCAACTCGCTTTAGCAAACACACACACACAAAAAAAAAATATACAATAAATTCAGTCCATAATTACCTTTTCTATCTTTCCAAAAGTCGTCATCAGTCGCCGAAACCTAATAAAAAAAAAAGAAAAATATATTTACTAACATAAAAATAATTTTACAACATTGCAAACAGTAAAAAAAGGAGAGAGAATGATTCTTTTATTCCCTTATATAGGATGGTGCTTCACTCATTTATTTCTTCAAATATTTCTCCAAAGAATTGTGTAATAGATATTGTGTGTTGGCTACGTTATTGCAGAGGCTTTAAATCTCTGCGCCACCCAATTGCATGGACACGGATGGAATTGGTCTCCATGGAAACGTGCGGAGAAGAAAAACGCACAGAGTCAACTTATCCGTACCATACAATCCAACCCCTCCCACATACCTTCCATCCGCATTCTACTGAAGGGGTTGTTTTTAACGTGGGTATAACCGCATGCTTAACAAATAACCACACTACAAATGAAAAAAATGTTCTTGACGAGAAAAAATCGTATACCAGTCAGTTGGTATTTAGGTCGTACTAAATACAAATTTAGCTCCGGTCAAGAGACTGGATTTAAGTGTCTTGTTTATGTTTGTGATTCTAATTAACCAATTGAATTTTTGTTATTGAAGTTTAGATTTTGTAAAGCTAACACCTGTATGAGAGAGAGTAACACCTGTATGTGAAATAACTCAAGTGATACAAGGAATGTGGAATTAGTAAACCAAGTTTTCACAGTAATTTATTTGTATCTAAAGATTCTATATAAAATGGTGATTCTGCAGCAGCATCAGAAAATCAGAAATCAGAAAATATTATTCTTAAAGGGACACTCAACCACCACCTAGAGACAAGATTGGTTTAAATATAAGATTGCAATCGTCTAATTACGTATGCAATACTTAAGTTTCTTAATTTTGAACCGTTATTTACATCACGTGATTTAAACCAACCAATGAGATTGATTTCTGTGGCCAGGCCCTTCCACAACAATTAGTTGGTTTAGATCACGTAATAGTATGTTTTCATTTTAAACTAAATAACGGTTCAAAATTAAGAAACTTAAGTATTGCATACGTAATTAGACGATTGCAATCTTTTATTTAAACCTAACTTGTATCTCGTGTTGAGTGTCCCTTTAATATAGTTATAATGTCAAGAATTCAATAATTTGTAAAAATAGTCCAGTGTATGATTAATATAAAATGCTGTAATAACGAAAAAAATTCACCAGAACCCAAAAATTAACACCATAAAAATTAATTTCACGAACTTCTATTGATCGTTAACATTGTGTGAATCTGGTCCATAGTTCTCTTGCTTAAAAAAGTTTCTAATCATAGGCTATAAAATTAATTCAAATGTAAATATTTTCCAACCCATGTCAAAGAAAATTAATTGATCTTCAATTGAATTGAAGACGTTCTTTCAACCCATTTCAAAAAGCTTTTTTCATTCCCCTCCATCTTGTCTTTTCATCAATTTAAGACTGAATTACTTACTACATTTTGCACTCACACTTTCCCTGTGATTATTCTTTTACTCTAGAGATTGGTTTTTTTCTTCCCTAAAAAACACTTTTTTCAAAAACTTTCTTTTCTAAAAATTTCTTGCATAGCAGGTAGATACTTTTACAACAAAAGAAAAAAAATAATAAAAACTAAATTTTTGCTAACGGCTTAATCTAATAAATTATGCAAACCGTTAAAGTGAGGCAAAGAATTAATGGTGAAACGAGCATTATGTCCACCGCCTAATTTCATGAAAACGCCACATAAAGTTAAAACAACGCCTTAAAATGAAACCTTACCAAAACTCGGTAATTTGATAATATAAATAAAGTTACAACAACTTCCAAATTATTAACTTCACCTTCCGTAAAAACCAACAGGATTATTATAATTTGTTAATTAAAAAACCTACATAACTTACCTTAATATTTGCATACAAATTAAACTCGCAACTCTTATTGACAATTAACATTCATTGTAAATCCACAATTTTTGTTGACACATGTTTCTCCTCGTTCATCTTCATTTCAACTTAAACTCATTTACATTAAATGAATTTTTTCTTCCCTGAGACTTTTATATGAATCGCTCTATAGGTAACCCCCCTGAGTAGCTTTAGGGAGATGCATTTTTCCGTTGCACATGTTTCTTCCACTTTTAAACGAGATTAATTCATTAAAGTGGAAGCATAATAAAAGTAGTTAATGAGACCTTTTTTACTTCTCCTCCTAAACAAAACTCTAAAACAAATTTAATTCAATGAGTGAAAGGAGGAGAAAAAAAATCAAGCTAGATAGGTTTGGTAAGACAAGAACGAAAGGAAGAAGAAAAAAGGTAAAAGTGGGGTTGTAAGTATTGGGTTTACAAGAAGGCCTTGTTTTATCAGTCTTAGACAAAAGCTGAATCGAATCTTATGTTTGTTTTCCTCTTAGAAAGGTTTGCCAGATTAAAGATAGAAGTTCCTGGACCCTTAAAAAAAGGAAGTAATGTAAGGTTTGTTCTAGTGGAATTAAAATGTCAGATTTAAAGGCTCAACTTACATAAGCCAATGCTAACATCAACACTCGTTTCTAAGGATTTAAATAGCAGTGTTGTGTGTATGTATAATGTGGTAAATGGTGCCACAAGTGGCAAAGTGACAAATGACCAGGTGAAATTCGCCTTCTGAGGATTACTACGTTTTCTCCGCCAGGGGAAGGAAAATGGTATTTCTTACGCATTTTCAAAGAGTTTCTTGATTGGGTCTCCAAAGTTTAAGTAGTAGGTGGAATCCCAAATGATTTAGAGTAAGTGTAAGTGATAGCCATGTACAGATAGCTTCGGGACTACTCTCAAGCGTCCACTCTTTGATGGCTCCCTTGAGGGATGTTTGGAATCGAGACCCACATATGTAGGAGGGGGAAAGAAATGTCTTTTCTTGCTTTTCAGGGGTTTGTAAGTTGGTTTTAGGCGGTTTGTGAGTTCTTATCTGGAATTTGTGAGATAATGTTTGCGAGGTTGCTTTATCTTGTTTTAATGCCGTTTCGGTTGGATTATTTGAAATTTTAATGTGAATTTCTTTTTTTAAAGTTTGGTGTGGTAAAATGTTATAAGGAATTCATGAGTAGAAATTTCAATGTTGTTGCTTGTTTGCGGTGTAAAGTTGCGCGTAGATAAGTTTGAAAATTTGATCATACGTTGGGTTTTTCAAGTAAGTTTACGAGTGAAGCAGCATATTTAAGAAGTTGTGAGATACCTTTAAAGATTTTAAAGTAGCTATTTTAGAACGAACAACAAAATTGAAATTTCGACCGTGTCGTTATACAAGACGATTATAATACAAAACAAAATACTACCTGATCATTTTGAATTGCGTTTACAACTCCGCTTATCGTTCAGCGATTGTCTTTGAAGTTTTAACGTGTTGAAACCGCTTTCTAAAAGAATGAAATAGGCAATTAAAATAGTTTAATAGCACAAACTTAATTTCATTTACCACCGCCTGTTTTCAATCGCGGGCGCCGCCATTTTCCGACTATTATACTCTCGTCACCAGGTTACATCGTCTTTATTTTCTAGTATATTTTTACGGCTTATAGATTTAAAAATACAATAATCACAACAAATTATTAATTACCATTACACGTTGTTTCGTAAATTAAACGAACTCCCTTTTCATCCTTAGTTTAAAAAAAAAATGTGTAATCAACATCTCTGCCGTAGAAAAATCTCGTCTCCATCGTGAAAATAAATCCCACATCAATGAATCAGTTTACAAACACCTGCAACAGAATATAAATAAAGAAAAGCTACCATAGTAAAATATTCAAATTTAAAAACAACATTTGCACCGCAATACTCATAAAGATTTACTCAAACATACAAACCATAATTCACTCACGAGGCTACTTCCAAGATTTGTAGACCAATATTAGAAGTACACGCACTCAACTTCTCTTGACCTTTCCACGCAAAGACAATACATTTCCTTCCAAAAGACAACATCTTGGTAAACAAAATCAATTGTTAAGTTTTGACATCAAAGAAAATGGAAGAAAAACATTTCAAATTCAAAACACATCTGGTTTATACCCTAGTTATGAAGCCACAGGAAAAAAAATTCCTGGATCATGCATGGAAAGCCATACAAAATTGCGTTTCAACATGTGTCAATAGGTATGGTCACACTTGACTTTTCCATAGGGGGCAGACCTTCTTTAGTATTCCTATGTCAGCATGTGGCAGGAATCATTAAGAAGTCCACTTCTGAAAATTTGACTTGCAACATGTCACCATCAGCAACCTTTTTTTTTACCTGAAAGAAAAATAAGAAAATCAATAAATGGTTTTGTATAAAAGTTATTTGGAATAAATGTATCCTTTTTATCAATCTCAATTTAGATTAATAGAAAAGCTATAATTATAAAAGTTCTAGTTTTGAAGGTAACTTAATTAATTTAAGTGCTTCAATATAAATAAAAACCTTTCCACATTTAATTGTTTCCTCAAAACTTTTACTAAAGCGGAAACTCAATTTCAAGATACGACTAGGAAAATCAATCTTATCCCATCACTTATCTTGAAAGTAATCAAATGAAACAAATCCTACAACGAGATCGCATCAAACAGCACTCATCTCAAATGTTACAAGCAAGTGCAACCTACAATTTAATCTCATTTCTTGTAAACATCAAAAATCATAACTTTTTCATACACTTACCATAATTTTTCCATTTTCCTCCCACCATCCATCCCATTTACTTATTTTGTATTAACCTTTCATAAGCAAACTCAATTTCCCAAAGACTTGGCACAAAGCCCATACACTCTATCATGGAAAATATACCATACAATCTTTCACCAATCAAATCGAAACCTTCATTTTAGCAGAAAAGTCTCACAAATAAAAATTGAAAAACATTTCCACAATCATTACTTTTCCCCATATCATCAAGAAAAAAATAAAACTCAAAAAGGCACTTGAAAAGAAAAGAGAAAAAAAAGTCCATTTACTTTTTCTCAAAAAAAAAAAAAAAAATAGAATTCTTTGATGGTCAATGAACCCTAAACTTATCAGAAGACGAAACCCCGAGGACTAAATGGAGTTGGTGACGTCGTAGTTAACTGTCAGATTGAGAAGACGATCAAAGAAGTAGAGAGAGGGAAAAAAGAGTTTTGGGGGAAATATCAGATCAAAGAGAGGAAGAAGAAAATCTTAGCACAAACCAATTGAAAATATTTCAAAAAGTTGTCCAAAGGGGAAAATCGGATTTTACACCATTTTATTTATGGAGATAAAAAAATATTCATCTGTGATAAATATTTTGCTTGAATTGTCGTTTTAATACCGATTACAAGTAACCGAGTGTGAAATGCGCCTTCTGGTTGACTTGTGGTAAACCATTGAAGCAAAAGCGAGAAAAACGATATCATCGTTGTTGGATTCGTTGGATGTTGACAAAATCTTGCGAAATTTATTTATGGGCGAAGTCTTTTCTGGTGTATTTGCTCGCTGCGCTTTCAAAACACATAACTAGATCCTTTTTTGTCCAACCGTGTACAATTTATGAAGGTGATCCCACACATAAACCCCAAGCATAAAAAATGAATAAGTATAAATAATATTAAAAAGCCCTTTGTGGTGAGGCAAAAAAGTGGTACCAAAATGTTGCCTTTTGGATAAAAATCATGAAACACTAGCATTAATACATATCTTGTATGCAAAATTTGTTCCTCATTCTCTTACAGAATACAAGTATGGAGAGTTAAATTTGAAATTCCACTGTAACTAATATAAAGACACATGAGCAGAAAAGCGGAAATTTAAAAGTCACTTAAAATAACCAAACGTTATTCAGCTGCATCTAAAGAGATGAATTTTATCCAAAATTACTTAATGCACTACTTTCCTGGTGTTAATTATTAGATTAATTTTTATGTAGGAAAGGTTATAAAGTTTAAAACATCCTTTAAACTGTATAGCTACATTCTTCTAATTTAGTGTAGACTGTGTCACGTACATTGCACAAATCTCTTTGGACTATGCTAAAACTCGTTTCCTGATTACTTCTTTGTCAGACAGGAAAATACATTTATTACAACTGATGTTCCAACTATTTATTGATTGTGTAGTTTCCATTATGGTGTTTTCATACATTTGAATACCTCAACTTAATAGATTCAGTTCATTAACCAACAACACAAGTGCAATCAATCAGCAATCCAGTTCTGTTGCAGTTAAATCAGGTGAAGAGTTCTTCCCTTATGACCTTTCCTACCACCAATGCATTAATCTAGACCCACTTACTTTATTACTATTTGTTTACAGATTGCAATAGGGGCAATCTTACATTCAATAGTCAACATTACAGGCTGAATTAAACAATTCATATATATATTAATTAAAGCTTTCATAAACATCATGAAAATATTCTAAAATTTACACATCTTAGTCTGTCAAAATAGAAATTTGTCATTTTAATAAATAAAATACTTTAAGTTTTGATACTGTTGATGAATTGTGGTATGTTTTCTTATTTCAAAATATGAAAACAATTTTTTTCCATTGCTGAGAGGGAAAAAATATTGTTTGAATATAAAATAAAAGAACTGGAGGCTGAAATCAAATCCATACACTAAACAGAATGAAGAACAATGCCATAATAAGAAGCCAGGTTTGATTACATGTCTGGAAATGGAAAAGAAATTTGTCTTAAGGCTTCAACCTCCTAGAGACTACCAAAAACAATATGATCTTCAATCCCTAGTATTGGTTATCAAAAACAATGTTGTCTTCAGGGCACATGCTTTAAGTAATTGGAGAAGTAGTATTTAGTTAATCTATATCCATTTACTGACATTGTTGTTGACAACCAATTGATTCTTTTGGAGATCACTAAAAGATATTTTTGATATACTGTCGGATTGTAACCCAATCAATATCTTTATCAAAAGATATTTTTGCAGATTCATTATTGATTTTATTAATTTCTTAGCACAAAGCCAAATGTTGCACAAATGTTGATCACATAGAGAAGTGAACAGGAATTCAGCAATTCTTTAAATGGTGAAATTTAAACCCATAATTCAATGCGTTTTCTATTGTCTATTGAAAAGATGGAAAATTCTGATATTTAGCCCAACTGGCCACATAATCTGCACACCCATTTTAACTCTCTTTCGCTTTCTCCTTCATAATCTCCATCCTCCAGGTGCGGTTGACTCTAAAAAGGCAATCAGTAACCAACCAACGCTCGCAGACCAGACTGGTTTAGACAAAGCCTCAAAGCGGACTTTGGGAAAATAAAAAACCCGCTCATGCACGTGTGGCACGTAACACAGATTATCCTACTTATTTGGATTCGAATCTTACTTTGGAAAAAAAAAACTGTTTGCCACCTTTGAACAATTATCGGGTTATTTTATCTAAAAAAAAATAAGTATGATTAGATAGCTTGGAGCCATAATTTTCCTAAACTTATGGCGTAGAGATTTCATGCTTATAATAAAAAAATTTCAGTAATTTCTAATTTTATGAGTTTCGTTCTTGTTTTCGAATATTCAGACTCGTCTCTTTTCTTCGAATCGTAACCAAAACAGTGATTCGTGGAAAGGCAATTGAAAAACAGAAGCCTTCAAAACATTCAATAAATCGCTCCTCAATTCACCCGTTTTTCAATCTTATTTTTTTTAAACCCTTTAAATTGACTTACAATTGTCTCCGATTTACGTTACTTATACTCATTCCAAAGAAATTGAATCCAATAAAAGCTTTATCCCAGTAATTCAATAAAAAATTTTCTTTTCAGTGCATATAAGTGATTTTTCCCATCGAATACATTACATTATTTTTTTCAATTACAATCTCTAATTGCACTCCCAATTATAAAAATGATTTAAAATTAACTTGTTTGATGTGATTAACCATCAACTGAGATTACATTTCTAACTGAATTTCCAGTTTGAAAAAATTAAAGTCTCAATCCCCTTCAAAAAAAAATTACAAGTTTTTTTTGGTCTATAATAAATTTTCCTAAATTCCTGACAAGACAGATATGGCTCTCCCTTCAAAAAAAATGTTAAATGCAACTTTAAATGATGATGGAAAGTAAAGATAAGAAAATATATGCCAACAAGCAGAATCTGGAACGTAAAACATTGCATCGTTTCAATTCAACTTTATTATTCCGCAGTTGTTATTCCCTTAATAAGCCTGTAAATGCAATGCCTTTTTTCCTACAAAAATGCATTTTCCTGCCTCTTCTGTAAGGGAAACTATGTCATCTAAGAATGTGGTCACTCCCAGGAGACGCATCCAAGACGCGCAGCTCCTCGACACCGGCCATCTTGACGCTTAGTGGAGCCAATAAAAAGCAAGCACACACTGCCAAATTGAATTGAGAATTCATATCTGTGCGCTTACCGATTCCACAGAGAGGCGCCACTTGCAGCTCCCAATTTCATCCACAGGAAAAAAAACCCAAAACAAAACGGAAAAAAGAAAAAATTTCAAAATTGAAAAACTGGAGTTTAATCATGCTGAACTATGACCTGACATTTTGACAATCAAAAATCCTCGACAAAATTCCCAAAACTTCAAGTTTTTCTCAAAAAATTCAATTTTTGCAACCCTTTATCTTCTTGTTGACATTTTGCACTAATACCCATAATTCCATTAGTCCAACACGAGTGCAAATTGCACTGTCTTTCATCCCTTTCTCATCGAAAACTTCTCGAGGAGCCACTTTTGTCGCCGCCTACTTTAGACTTGCTTACGCAGCACGCGAAAGGATTTCCGTGTTCCTGCCTTAATTAGTGCGAGACCCTTTACTATAAAAAGACCCCAAACATTGAACGACCAATCCTCTTTCAATGCGCGATGCTGACACGGGGCCTATTTCTCACCAATCATACCACATTCCCCCCTCGTCATTTATAAATCCATTACTCACCCCTCCTCTCATAAATATTCCTATCGATTAAATTTCTCTTAAAAAGGTTCAAGTGTTTTTTCATACCCATGAATGATTTATTCCCATCAGCCTCACGCCAATCTCCTTACAAACATAAAAATACCTGTTCTTAGGAAACCAAATAAATTTTCCTTTTCCCCTCTCAAAAATTTTTACAGCTTTGAATTTTGTTTTCGAATACACCACCCCATCATTCATTTCCACCCATAAAAACTGGAAAATGACATGCGATCCATTCATTTCAATTTAAACTTCTGGGTTGGGGAGAAGAAATTTAAACTTTTTGAGTGTTTATTCAGAACGTCAAAACTAGACATAAAATGTAAATAAGTAATGTAATTTAAGTTTCGAGTGAGTTGAAGCGGATCAAATCAATTGAAATGTCGGTTAAAGTCTTCTCAAGTTTCAATTTTGTGTTGATGTTAGTTTGCGATAAAAGATGCGGCAATAGAATTGAAATCAACAAATTGTGAAAGTGTGAAAAGCCGGTTTTCAAGACGCAGAAAACCGCAACATTATGCAAACACGGATTTACGCGGATTAAGCCCAATGGGGAGTATGCAGTGTTTCGATTTCAGGAATTTAATTCTGACCTTACACTGGAAGAGTGGAAAACGGGATTACGTACAGAACAGTAATTTTCATATAAGTTGCACCACTAAAATTTCAAATATTCAGATATTCAACTTATCAATCTGCCTGTAAACATTTATAATTCAGTCAACCGAATCAAGCATTTGGGTAAATTGTTGTTTCGGTTTTAAAAATTGAAGCATACAACTGTCAAATTTAAAACCTTTAAATAAGTAATGCAAAGTTAATTTTCAAGCCGAGTCACTTGTCAGCAGAATCCCTTCAAAGTGCACATTCCCTTTCAGCATGAAAATCTACATACATTTTTAAAATTTTGAATGTATTTTTTACTTTGTAATTATAACCTTCAGAACGACAGCAGATTTAAATAAGACAACTTCATTTTTCAATTACATTCAAAAAATTCATTTCTTGAAATGCCAAACGTAATTCATAAACTGCGGCACCAACCAGCATTTTAGAAATTCAAAGCCACAAACTTTAAGACACGCAATTCATCATGTGAAATATATTCACTACTCTTTCAATAACCCATACACAATTCTAACAGAAAAATATGTTCCGCTTTATCTTAAAGAGGAAATGCAAAACCTTCAAAAGTTATAGTGTTAATTGGTCTTGTTGTTAGTTTTATAAAACAAAATTTTGTGTTACTATTGTGTGTAGAAAAACCAATTTTGAATTTTAAACTTCTTACAACATTTTATATTATACCCCGCATTGTTGTGAATGACGTAAGCCCTAACGTGGGATTGTCAAACTAAATTACAAAAGAAGTTTAAAAATTTGATGGACAGTTTCTGCAATTTCGGCATGAAGTTTTATTTTGTAATGCCAAACTCAGAATAAATTAATTTTTGAAAACTTTAACGCATCCTCTTTAATAAAATTTTTAATCCAAAAATCCTACATTTCTATTCATCTTGTTACACATATGCTTCCATTGCCCTTTGTGTACACTGAATTATGTCGAGGTTCTTACCCTAACCCACTTTTCTAAACTTACTTGAAATATTTATAGTCCTAGGCAATGTCACACTTTCCTTTGTGGTCAATTGCCAACGCCTGGTTTTAAAAGAAAAAAAGATTAAAAGAGAAGCGAAAAATATCAGCCAACATCCTTTATGAAAGGAAAAAAAAATCAATGACAAAGATGAGTTGCACAACCATAAGTCTCACTTTAAACACATCAAGTCAACTTTAACCCCTATAATAAAATGTCAAAACTATAAAAGTGAAACCTGCAAACTTAGCACAATTCCTTTCTCTATATATCTTTAGGGGAAGTAATGATTGAAAAATTTTTCAATTCATCTTGCAAAAGTTTGTTTACAATGTAGAAAAATACTTGTTACAATATCCATTGTCCAGTTATACCTATGTAGTTAATAAGCTGCGCAAACGGAAAGCGACTGGTTTGAAAATGACAAAAGGATTTCTATTCAACCAACATCCATACAGAACACGCACGCATCAGAGAAGAGAAAAGAGTTAGGAAAATGAACCAATAACAACACGCAAACTTGTCCGCCCAAGATAAACATTGTATATCTAAATTAGGAATTTCACACTCGACCATCAATTAACCCACCTTAGAAAAATTTAAATTGAGTCTTTTCATGAGCTTTAAAACACACAAATAATTTGATAGGAAGAGCTTGTTCTTTTGACTAGATAGCGCATTCTTTACTTATAACACTTTACCAAACAATGAATCTAATTGGAATGCAGTACTCTTATTAGTAGACCTTGTTGTTACTTAAAGCCACTAACATGGAAACACTATTCCCAATGGATGGGTAGCAGTTAGCTGCAAACACAAGTGGACGTTTCAACAGATAAATGCTAAGTCACAGATCTAAATTTCTGATTTATCAACAACTTCAAAGATAATAAAACAAACACAATTCCCAGTGGTTATACATAATAAATTCCCATTAACAAGATGTCCAAGAGCATCAAAGACTTGAATATTAAAATCCGCATTCAAGTTGAGGTTGTTAGTTCGTTCATAGCGTAATGTGGCGCAATGGATTTGTCGTAAAGACAGAATATTGCAAAAGGTCAGTCACATTCATACAAAAACCAAAACATGTACCAAACATTTACTACACTGACGTATGCTAAAGTTTGACAAATGACTAGCTTATTGCCTATTCTGATTTTTGTTTTGATTTGTGTAACTTTGCAATTTTGTTGTGAGCTTTACTGTAGTATAGCCCCATGTTCAAGGGCAAAAGCAGCCCTACCACTGTCACGACAGGAAAGCGTGGAGTTGTTGTCACTCTTAAGCCTAGTTCACATCCCCATTCACAGTGTTCCTGCTGTCGTTGTTGTTCACACAAAATCGAGATATATTGGTATTTAGGATATTTGGTATTGGGATATATTGGTGGTAATTTCATCTCATATCAAACATACTTGTTTTTAGATTTTACTGTTTAAACAGCATGCATCCAATACTATTGACTACGAGAATGGTGACATCTGATTGTAGTGTTTCGTTGTTACCGCGTTAAGACTAGAGCAGCAACGTTAACACAATTTGAATTCAGCTTTGTACTTTACTAGGTGTACAAGGTGCTTCGATGTTAACTCACTTGAACTTCTTAGATTAACGCTATATCAACATCACTAATGTTCCAGTATTCACTACCCTTTACTTTCTATAAGGTGTAAAGCGATAAAATTTAAGGCCAGTCCTATGAATATAGGCAATTACACCTAAAGTATAATAAAGAGTAGACATTGCACACAAAAATAAATAATTCAATATAAGCAATACCTTTGATATAATACGTGTTATCAAGCAGAGTGCTTACAGGTATTTTAAATATGTAGCAAAAGTGATAGGTCATCAAAACGTTAACGTTGTTAAACTTTACAGGCAACTTTAGAAAATAATGCATTAATTAAAAAAATTACCTCATTCCAAAGTTTTCCTTTGTTGTTATGCATGCATTACTCGCGAAATCTTGAGTTGTAGACAACATAGTGTTAATTATTAATTTCGCTTGACAATTTGCTTAAAAATGAACAACTCCTTTTCATAAACGAAACCAAGAAATAGCAAATTAGATTAAAGTCATGGATCGATGAAGTGGTCATGCTTAAAGAGACCAATATTTCCACAATTAAGTTTTAAAAATTAGTTGTTTTGAGTGAATTGCCAAGTCAATTGCCTACTTGTTTACCGTGAAATTTTCTTCCCCTTTATTCCGTCACCACTCACTTTGCCTAACTAACAAAGTAAACAAAGAAGGGCTAATTAAGTCAGCAATGGAATGCTGTAAATCCACCTTATCCAAAAGTGAACTCGATTAATCTGCACAACATTATCACGTGGGCAATTTGTCTAGTCAATCACTTTTCAATCAACCAACAAACCCAATTGCAATTTAATTGAACGCATGGAATAATTGAGCGTAGCTTTCCCCCACTTTTCCATCTAATTCCTAAGAGAAGTTAAAGACGTGCCCAACTGCGAATTTCTGTAATCTGTTGATGGATTTGACAGCGACTCTGTCATCACGACCTTAATTTAAGCCATTGCATCACACTAGCAACTCCATTGCAAAGGATTACTCCAACCCACACTTAAGCCTCCAAGAGTCATGGAAAACGAGTAAGAGTCTTGTGGGCTGCAATTGTCTCTTAATGAAGAGCAGTATTCCACTGAGCAATTGACCACTACAGCACTAAAAGGTCTGGAGTACAAAGTAAAAACTGACCATTTCACCAAATTATTCATTATCCACCCACAAAAATTGGCCTAAATGCTCAACTCTGGTGGTAAAAGTCCAATCAAAACACACATAAAACTCACAAGATTCAGATTTAGCAAGAAAGTCAGCAACTAATGATTAGGAAAACACTCAATAGAGCAATGGCAATATCGCAAATGGTAAAACTGATTGAATTAAGGGACGGTACCATCAATTATATTTATACGAAAATATCAATTTACAATGAACTTAGATTGCATCTTCAGTTTTAATATGCACGCATGATTTCCTCATGCAGATGTGAAGTAAATAATTGGTATATATAACCTGATTTGTGTTAACTACCTATCAATACAACTATTTTTTCAGATTGTCGTAATTTTTGGATAAATCAAATCAGAGTTGATACAAACCAGAACTGTTATAAAATATTGAATTATGCAAAAGTAGTTGGCAGATTGAAATAATTAGTAGTTCCTTTTAAATTTTAAATACAATATCTCTTGTTGTACAAAGCAATGGTAGATAATAGCCATTGACACGCACCGATAAATTTACCCAGTGCCTAACCCTACATATCTCTTCATTTTCTATTGTCCCTTTTTATATTTTTGCGCAACAGCAAAACTTCGTAAAGGGACTAGTTATGTGCGTATTAAGATTAATCTTTGACAATTTTATTACAGTCAGGCGTTAATCTTGGTGGTGTAAAAATGCAATAAAATATTAAGAGAAAGTCGTGTTTTGAAGCTCCCCTGATGCAGTAAGAGGAGAAAATGTTTGACTTAAGTAAGAGATATGGCTGCAGTGGAGGCCAACATTTCGTTTCATTTCAAACAAGCTGATTGCAGGTGATGATAAAACTGCAATGCACAAAATTAAAGTCGTCAGATAAGATCACGTATAACTTACGACACTATTTTCCTACTACCGTTATTAATAACGAGCTCTTTATGTATCAAAACCAACTCTCTAATTTTTTAATAATCTAAAAATTAATTATCTTTATTCCCAACATTCTGGAGATTATAAACAGATCGATTTAATTTCTATTCTTTAACAAAATTCTTGTATGAAAAAAACCACCCACAATGATGTGATCGCTATCAACTAATCTCACTACGTGAAACCCAATACGCTGCGTGTTGCAATGAAGCACAAGGGGGTGCTTTTCACTTAATAAGAAAATAAACGACTGCAAAGAAACTTATAAATTTCACTCTAAATACATTTCTTTACATTTACAATTTCAAACTTTAATGTATTCTAGTTTGCTATTTCTCAACAACTTGACAATTCCCTTAAAAATGCTAATGAAGTTGCAGAAAAAAAGAATCAAAGGCGCAAATAGACAACCGTTCATCTAATCCCAGTAAATAAAGGGCAAAGCTTTCACGCACGGGGGAATGCTTGAAAATGGTTCCAAGTACACAAGTAATCTTCAAGAAATAACAGCAAGTCTTTTTTGAAGATTGTTGGAAAATACTTGAAAACAAAACAAAATCCTCCTCTAGTATAACCACTTCATTTTCAAAACACAACTTTCGAGTGGAGAAAAAAAAAGACAAATCAACAACATTCTTTCTAATCCCTTAATAATTTTCCATATTTTCATATTAAATTTGTATGGTCCTCAACGTCAAAACATTTTAATAAGAGAATATATCTACACTACAACATAGGTGTTTTGCAAATAAGACAACATGTACTCAAAGAAGCTGTTTTCCCGTTTTGCCATTTTCGATTTTGCCGTGTGCAGTATTGGTTTTATACCAAAACTAATTATTGTGAGTAAAGAATTCTTGAAGAAAATTACTAAAACTAAAGTTTAAAAACTCAGGGTTTCGTAACTGATTAAATTATTTAGAATTCATAAGTTAATGGATGTGAAATTTACCGTTACTTTTTGCTTTAACGTAAGTATTGACGACACAACTAAAGTTAAAAGCTTGTTGTCGCAAATGCGAAAATAGCATTTCAGCTCGTGTTAAAGCCTATAAGGTAACAACCACCTACCTATCATAAGAATAATGCTAAAACCCCAACCTAACGTTGAGTGACCATAAACCCTAACAATATTCAACTTGATATAAAATAACGTTATACTTTACAACAGTGCTAACCGTAATACGTAATATCATTAGGGAGTTTGTGGAACAGCTGCGGTAACGATATTAACCGCTGCTAATGTTATTATAACAGAATGAAGAATAACGTTAACGATAGCAAACAGCGTTATCGAAGCCGTTCACAACCTCCACATTATGAAATGTAACTATAATTAAAATAACGGGTACTTGTAACTTACAAAACAATGTAACGTAAAAAATAACATGGGTATAACAATGCAACATGGTAAGAACCATGTTGTATGCTATAAGTCATAATATAAAAACCTACAACAATACTAACCATGTTTAACATGAATAATGTCCGATTATGTGTGGCATAAAAGCAATGCAAGGCACATCTAAGTTAACATTGAAGTAAAGCAAACGAAATGACGCAAAAGAAAACTGCATCGCAACCACTGCAGATCTCGTTCGGACCTCGTGTGGACCAATTGAAAGGCTCAAACTTCATGTTCACGATGTAAAGCAATATAAACGACGCAAAAGAATGTTGCACAAACTGCGATCTTGCTGATCTCGTGCAGTGCATAGCTCATACACACCAATTGTGAATGGTGATAACTATTTAACTCAACTCACACTTACGTTTTACGTCAAAGTAAAACAATAAAAATGACAGAAATAAAACTGTATAACCAACTGTCGATTTCCATCGGGTAAGCACCAATTGCGAACCTCGTATGACTCTCAAAGATTAAAACTTATTATAAGCTAGTAGAGGTTTTAAAGGAGTACTCGGGTATTAAAATCAAAAATATACTTCGTATTTACGATCGCGTTTTGAAAATTTTAAAAGCGATTTTGCACACCAACATAGCATGAGCTTAAATTAAGTGTGAAAAATCGACGATTATGTAGGGAGAAAAAGGGAAGAGAAACTTGAGCCCTTCACTATTAAATAGAAGCAATATGTTTGTAGGTGTAAGTCAAGAAGAGTTCGGGTGTTAAATCTCAATTGGACGTTTAAAGTGATTAAACATTATATTGTAATTACAAAATTTAAAATTTTAGGTTTTGAAAAGTCTAGTGTATTCATGAATTGTTTTGCAAATACCTGGATACTCGTCTAGAATGGAGGACAGAAATAAATATTTAAATTTTCTCAAATATCACTAGCTCAACAATTGTTAAAGATCAAATTGCCCAAAAAAAATCATTAGTAAGAAAACTGGATTCAACTATAGTAATGCACACATACCGTAAACTGAACAAATAAACAAACCAAGAATAATATAAGCTTAAGTAAACACTACACACACCATTGTAAAAATACATGCAATACACAAGAATGAGAGTAGCAATTTAAAACAATATACGAGCACTCATTACCGATTCAACAATATTTCTATTTTCACTTCGATCATTAAAACAATCATTACCGTCATCCCGTTTTTCACAGCCTCGTATTCACAGACGGCACGTTTCATTCTCTCACCAAGTGTTGTAATCTCCCCTGTTTTCAACACTTTGATTAAATTTTCACTACTTAATTCTTTTATTATTTTTCGCTCAAACCATTTGTGTGCCTGAGAAGGCAAAGTCGTTGCAAAAGCCTTTGTCGCCTGCATTTTCTATCTGCTCTTGATGTTGCAATTCCCCAGTTTGCTTTAATCCTCTCGGGTGGTGGGGATGTTGTAATTAGTTCTTGCAGCGTCGTAGATGCCGTAAACAAGGTAATGGCTCTCCCACACACCCACATTCACATCCCCCCTCCCCTCATTCCTTGCCTGATGCTGCCTTCGAGCGGATTTAGAAACTAACCAGTTCCTCTAGGAGAAAGTTTATTCAGGCATAAAGAGTGTGCACATGTATGCAACAAGCAGCAATGCATGCATGACTCGTTCTCAACGGTCTCCGGCTATGGTGGGTGACAGGGGTTGAATCTAACCACAGACCAAAGATATATCTCGACCTGCTAAATGGAGCTTAGGGAATTTTTTTTTCAGCTAATAAGGTTGAATGTTTTTTTTTTCTTTCTCTTTTCATTTATATCTTTTAGCATCTTGTACAAATGGGATGTGACAAGAGATTTTGATTTTATGTGTCCATGGGAAATGAGTAAAAGTCTTTTAACTTGTGGGTAGTAAAATGGGATTTAAAGTTGTTAAAGAAATTTTATATGATGTAAAATGTGTGATTGGAGTCGAGTTTTGGTTTTAATGAAATTTTTCTTTATGGATTAAAAATTGAAAAAGGAAATGGTTGATAATGAATTTTTATTCATAATGGCAGTTTTAATGGGATTTCTATGGAAGGAAAGTGTGTAAAGTTTTGTATGCAACATTTTTACAGCTTTGGTGGTTGGAAAATCAATATTTTTTTTGGAAGTTTAGTGTCGTAAGTAGCTCTTCTGAATAATAAAAACTGAAAATATTTATTGGAACACCCAAAAGATTTCAAAAAGAGGCAAAGCTTTTCAAGTGGTACACCTATAACATAAATCTCTGTACTATACCTATGATACTTGTAACCTCTTCAAACCTGCCTGCACCCAATATTGTATACTATATCCCATCTGCTCATATATTTACATCAAATTTCCAATAAGAGCAAATATAAATTTTAAAATAAGATAATGATAACTATATCAATTTTTATTTATTTACAGCCTCACACCAAGGCCCACACGAAAGGCGACTCCTTTACGACCTACTGGATCACTACAACACACTCGAGCGACCTGTGGCCAACGAATCAGAACCCTTGATCCTCAGCTTTGGTTTAACTTTGCAGCAAATCATAGACGTGGTAACTTATCAATTACATTATTTTTCATTTGATTAGTTCAATAATTAGAGATTTTAAATAAAAGAAAATTTCGCAATTTATTCAGTCAAACGTGAAATTGTCTCCATTTCCATTTCCAAGTGGATGGAAAAATGATGAAATGACAGAAAAAAAAAGTCTAATGGAATTGATTGAGGAAAGTTAAGGGCAGAAACGGGATGGCTTTTAAAAACGATGACGGGGGAAATTGAAATGTCAGAATATAAGGTTAAAAAGATGGAAAAATTTAAATTTAATACACAATTGGACTCTCAAAAGGATGGAAATAAAATTTGGTCAGCTTGCCAATTACACTGCTAATTAAAAATGTCTACAAATTAATTTAATTGGTGCCACCACCGAATTAATTTCCTACTCTCCCACTCGCTCCACTTCAATATGAGAAATCCAATCCCAGAGTTGCCATGCCAACATCATCATTCCAAAACGTTGACATGCTTTAAGAAGCCCCGCTCGTATTAATGTGAATTTTTCATAGTCTAAGCTTAGGAATTATATCTGCTTGCCAATTCAAACCTTGAAGAAATATTTAACACAAGAGAGAAAAATATCATTTTCACGAAAACATTTTTTTCTACTTTTTCTTAGCCAATTATATAGCAAGGAAACATCAATTCCCTCACCTTTTATCATTAATAAAACATCGCCCTCACTCTTTTTTACTCCAATCTTTTTCATACATCAAAATTTCCAATTCAGAATATGGAAGAAAAAAAAAATCTAATTTCAGATTTTTTTCTCCATTTCAGTTTTGGTGTAATACAAAAAAGTAGAGAGGAAAGAGAAAATTCTTCAGAGTACATAAAAAAATCATAATGTTTTACAACTACTCGCGATTCTTGTACGTTTATTTATTTCCAGGTCCAACGGGCAAAAGGTATGAAGGGGAGGATGAATAAGTGTTGGCAAAGCTTCGTTTCTTTTTCGATCGAACATTTTTAGCTCTTACCAACCACACGCAGCAACCATTAGCTTGTCAAAGAGTTCTCAGCTAATCGAGATAAATGAACGTTGTAGCTGTTTTATTAACAATTATCTTTCTCACCTCAGCTGTGCGCAAAAGCCAACATGAAACAGGGGGGAGGAGAGAATGAGTAAAAAAAATTAAAACAGGTGGGTTTCTGGCACCAGGGGAATTTAACAAATTAATGAAAATACTACTCATACTTCACTGCAGGGAGAGAGATTGGCTCTTTTCCTAACAGCTGGCATCCATCCTTGTCTTTCTAAGTTGACTTTCTATCAATATTATGGTGTTCCAAACAAACCTATTAAAGTCCCTAGTCACAGAAAAAGTCCGGATAAAAAGATGTTAAATTACTGTCTTTGTGCTACGATTCAGAAGTGAATTTAGCTGCCGAATAAATGAGCCAATAAAAACTTTTATAAAAGATTTAAAGTTGATAACATTTAAAATCGAAAAAAAAACTGAACAGAATAGTTTTCCTCTCATCTTTACTTTAGTTTAGCGACTTAAATTAATTATTTTGCGTAATTTTAAAAACGAATTAAAATTTTGTCAACAGCGGGAAGCATTTTTTTTCGATGTTTTCACTTTCTAATCGGCTCAGCCCGGAAAATATTGAAGTAGAGTGATGTAATAACATCTCCTAAAGTCCCCCGCCTATCAATATTTTGATGTTGTCTAGATAGAAAATTAATTTTGTATGTTTACAACATGTTGTTTAACATTATAAATCAATCACTCCGTGCGGATCTCACAGATTCCATTTTAAAAACCCTTAAAACTCGTCTTGTCATTCAAAAACCACAATTACCTTACAGACACTAATTAGTAACTGTTTATCATATTCATTTAGCTATAGCAACTATCCATAGCATTGAATCTCTAGTCCTCTTTAATAATTTGTGTCAGAACATCTAGGTCAATTTAAGTAATTATCATCTTACTAAATAACCAACAGTTACTTCATTACATCATACAACTTTCTTTTTAAGTATTCATTGAAACCCACACTGCTGTTTTATTTGTCTGGTTTTAGATGTTTTCTCAGTACGTCCTCCAATGAACTTAAGTGTTAAAGCTGATTACGCAAACTTAATTCTTTGAAAAGACAGTCGTCTACTTGTTTATTCTTAAAGTTAAAAAAATACTACTTTAAGAAGACAGCTCTATTGATATAATCTAAAAACTTTAAAAACAAACTCCTAGAAATACCTCGAAGCTGATTTAAGATCAAGACAAAACCTAAGTGAATTTATACTCCCGCCCTTCCTTTAAAAAAAAAGAAAGAAAAATGATGATCCAACAGGAAAAGTACATTGCATTAGTAGAAGGGTACTTACATAAAAATCGACATTTCCCAAATCCGTAAATCTAATACTTACCCTCATTCGTCAACCAAAAGTGTAAACTTATATTGATGAAAATTGCTATCAAGCGTGTAGTACCTTCTTGTGACACATAAAAATAAAACACTTTAACACTCTAGGAAATCCATCTTTTACACTTCTAGGTATAGACCAGTTCTTGCAGAAGCTGGCTTTGAACCTGTTCGAGAAATTAGGCTCCATGAAATGGGCAATATATCATTAGGGAAGAAAATTATTACATGGCTCAGTTCCACTACACCTAACACCAGGCAAGAGAAAAGGCAGAGAAAGCTCACAAACCCATATACGACTTTGCCTCGGCCTTTATTACACCAACTTATTCAGAATTAAAGCAAGGCATCTGGCAAAGCACAAACAAAAGAGCAACCAATTTAGTCGAGGTGCGAAACACTAAATGTACCTTCCCTTAATGTTAATGAGAAGAGAAAACTTGTAAAATATTACACCACACGTGGTACAAAATAACCTCTTCAAATAAATATTAAACAATGTTTCATTTGCTTATTCCCAGCATAAATGGAAGATTCGTTTTGAGTTAAATATAAATAGACAACCATTCTGCAAATGTTTCCGTGTGCATGGTTTGTCCATTATTTAACTGTAAATACGCAAATCTCAAAGCAAATTCAATAAACCAGACTACTTGAAAAAAGAAGTTGGGTGAGTCATGCATGAATGTATGCAAAAGATTCTGTGGTTTTGGCGAACATTACTTTAGTCTCTTGAAGCAAGAAAAGTATTTGTTTGAATGACTTAATAATTAAGGCTAGGCAAGTAAATTTATACAGTTAGAATTTATTGGGGAATCATGGAAAACGTGGAAACGATTGCACTTAGTGAACTATCGACGTACAAGCGTACCATACAAAAACTTCTAAAGATCTTCTAGGGAAGTGCAAAACGTGACTTTTTTGTAGCCTCAAGAGAGCCGTCAGGCAGTGTCTTTTTACTCTGGAAAACCAATAACATTGGCATCAACAACCCACGTGTTTGAAAGGGAAGTACTTTGCATCTCCACGAAGACCTTAGGGACCTCCTACAAGACATTTAAACATTGCCTCTCAATAATCACCTGAGCTATTTCCATTGCCATCAATGGTTCTTCAGAGTCAAAACAACATTTCAAATGTCTCTCTTGAGACCATCAACTATACTTCTCGTTATATCACTTGCAAATATTATAATGGATAAAATTATATAAAAGAACATGGGGAGTAAGCAAATGTAAAGTCCAACAAAAATTTACACAAGTATCTGTAAAATAAGACCATATTTAAATACGCCCGATGTCGTTTTAGTAATGTAAAAGGTTTTTCTAATCTCTAAGCAAAGCAAACAAGAAAATGGCCAGGTGTAAACCTCCATTTGTACATCAAGTGTTGACTTACCCATTAGTAATTTGACAAACAAAGGGTAAAGCACTAACCAAACAAGCCAACTTTGGTTGCATACTAAAGCAGTCTGTTGTTTTATCCACATTAAACCACGCACCCACAAGTCAAAAAATTTTGTAATTAAAAAAATCATATTTCTATTAGAATATTAATAATCACCACTCGTAATACCATTTTCAATTAGGAATTACAACGATTATTTCAATGTAAAGAATTTTCCATTGAAAATTAGAAATTGAAATATCCAATTAAAAACAAGACAATGACTCACCTGCCAGTTCATGCACGATGATCTAAGAGCAGAAAGCAGGCGGAAGAGAAAGTAAACCAACCATTGCTTAATATATGACCTCATGACTTTTCTACGAGTGTCTTCTGGGATCGCCTATAACCATAAAAGAGCTTTTCTTATTTCTCTTCAAATGATATATTTTTTCTATTACACTCTTAAAAGGGAGTTAATGATTGGGTGTTTATTCAACAATTTTCTAACCTACAATTTAACCCCAAATAAGAAATTTTTTTACTGACTTATCCAATTTCATTTCATTTACATAAACGACTAATTTATTTTTAAATGAAAAAAAAAAAAAACTCAACTCCATTTGACAAATTCAATTAAGCAAACCGTTCTCATGCGTAATGTAGCTCATCAATTACTTGAAATTTCATTTCATGGTTATGCGATGCAAAAATAGGTGAGAATTACATTTCAATTGGGCAAAAATTTTCTTGTTGCAGTGTCGCCTGTTGCAGATTTTTCGAGCAAAAGAGACACTCGCACACAGATCAATACACGAAGATTCCGCCTGACTGCTACAGCTCACCATGTTTCCTAGCAACCAATCTCTAGCCTTGTCCAATGGCGGAGAAATGATATTCATTTCGAGTTCAATTCAAATAGAGCAAAGCACTGCTTCACCATTGATTTAGCCCTACGGATACTAATCTTTCAAAACGTATTGCTTTCGTCGCTGATTTTTAAAAATTTCGAGGGGAAGTTGTAAACATAAATTAATAAAATAACTGTATACCATTCTATTTGTTTTAAGCGAGTTTATAAACTAATTAATTTATGTAGTTCATAGTTTATAACCCAAGTGTTTTAATTTATTTTACATGTTGACTTGACAGTAGTAAAGACTTTAATGGTTAATTCAAAGTTAAGTGATTAATGTTTCAGCAGATTTCCAAAAATAATTGAAACAGTGTAAATGACTTAATCCATTTTGCATTGTTGTCGAGGTTACTTAAAAACTAATTTTTCGAACTAGAAATCCTTTTGTGCAATTTTAGCGTTGAACAGGTGTAAAAGGCTTATGTCATATGAGAATCAAGTATAATTAGTGAAAGGTTTGGCTAAGAAACTCGAATTCCCTCAATTGCACATATAATAGTCTGCGTTGTATAAACAAGCTGAGGAAGAGATTTTTCATGGGAAAATGCAATTAGATAGCAAATTTGTTGCTTACATACTTCAGTTATATTCTATTGAAAACAAACACGAGGGATGCACACCTAACACTAAACAAACATGTTTTGAAATTATGGTTATTGAAGTTAATTATTAGCTATGTACACTATTTGTTAATTCTACCAAAAAGTTGTAACTTCCAAACCTATAACAATGATCCCTAAAGGTGTATGAAAGCTCACGTGTGTGTAACTGTAATGTGTTCTTAAAGGGACACTCAACCCCTAAGACAAGTTGGGTTTAAATAGAAGATTGAAATAATCTAAACATATACGCAATACTTAATTTTTTAATTTTGAACCGTAATTTAGTTTAAAATGAAAACATTCCATCACGTGATGTAAACCAACCAATGGGATCAATTGTTGTGGACTAGTCAGTCCACAAATTGATCTCATTGGTTGGTTTAGATCACGTGATACAATATTTTCATTTTAAACTAAATTACGGTTTAAAATTAAGAAATTTAAGTATTGCATACGTAATTAGACGATTGCAATCTTTTATTTAAACCCAACTTGTCTCAGGGGTTGAGTGTCCCTTTAAGTTTACCAACAGAAAGACCAATTATGCGATAGGATTGACCAGAAAAATTAATTTAATTCTATTGGTCAAGAGCACAGCAATGGAAAAATATTTCATTACATGAGCTTTCTTATAACTGCAGTTTTCTTATAACTGCAGTGCAGGTTTTCTGCAGGTTAACCGTATTTGAGTTATAAGTTTTAAACTGTTTTATTTTAAATTAGTCCACAGTTGTGTTCACATTACAAGTTCGCAGAAATGTTGAAAAGCAGTATTTGCTGATAGCTAATACTTTACAAACTTTTCTTCTCTTAATTCAGCGTTCTTTTGCGTTTACTTAAATGTGAACACCGGTGTGAATTATAACGTTAGTCATTTGTGAACTACAAACTCATTACGAACCAAAACCGAATTTTTACGCTCTGTAGTTGTAACATAAACAGTTGGTGTTCCAACCTTTAGTATATAACAACTATATTCCAAGACCATGCGAAAATAATTTTTAAACCAAGCATTAAACCGTGTGCAAATCTCAAAAAATACGTAAATATGAAAAATTAAGACACAGTTCAATGTGGCTTTCTTCTACAGCAGTTTTATTAATTAAATCTTTTTAGAGAGGCAGATAAATTTTCCTATCATCAATTATTCTGCATCTCAAATGTTGTGAAAACTAAAACTGTAAACACTCCTGGACTCACTCATCTACAGATACCCATATTTTAAATACAAATTATTTATGTGGACTTCCAAGCTCAAAAAAATTAAAAATAAAAAAAATTAAACTCTCCGTCAAAACAAACAAACCGAATGAATGAATAATAAATAAAAAAAAAAACGTTTTGTACCGAAAAAATTTTAATGAATATTATGCATTCACAGCAGTGCGCTATCATCACTCAAAAATAAAAAGAAAAAAAGGTTGGAATTTCACAATTTCAAATTCAGCTTGCATACTCAACCATAAGCATATTTGATTACGCTGACAGATCCAAAAAAGAGGGAAAGAGGGAGAACCAGGATAGGGAAAAAAAAAGATGAAAAAAAAATCTCCTCGGTTACCAATAGCAACAAGAAGACTGACAAAACAAACAACCCCTACAAAGACAAACTTAAATTGCTTCTAAACCATCCCCATCTTTGCAACCCTTTACACCCAACTCGCACATCTTGAAAAATTCCAGTTCCACACTCCGCGCACAACACGCCTGCGGAGATGATCCAAAGACGTCTTTGAACAGATCAACTTTGCCCCATTCCACCATCTTATCACATATGCTAAGGAAAAAACGAGTGAATAACCTTCCTCAGGCATTCTTTCCCTTTTTTAAATCTCCATTCAATCCCCACTCTCTGCTACTGCCACTCTACACTGAAAGGAAGAAAAAGCCACCACCACAAACAGTTCCTGTTCACGTCCAAAGAGGTCTATGTGTCGTTGATTCAATACAAAAGCTAGCAAATGCGTCTGCAAATTGCCTTCGTAGCTCAATTGGCACTAGGCCCAAAGACGTCATTATGAACGACTAATGGCACAGATCTGGCTAATTCAGTAGTTTGAAAAAAAAATTAGGTAAAGTTTTATAATTTTAATTTATTTTTTCCAGAGTTTCCTAGTTAGGCTTCTATTGTTTATGGTTAATTGGAACACGTTTGTAGGATTAAATTGGCTTATCACTTGCAAATAAATTCATTTTGAGAAATTTCTGGAAAAAATTCGAATAAATTCATTTCGGGTTTTAGTCAACAACATAAACTTTAGGTTTAGGAGATTTTCCAGGTGGCAGTGAATGTCAATTTAATACTGTTCAAAATTTTATAATTTGGCGTTGCAATTAAATTTTTCTTTGTACACAAAATGACAGGTTTGAAGATGCCAATCAATCTCTTTCATAATGCAATATTATCAGATAGTTAAATATTGGCAACGATGAGATATATTTGTAATCGTTCTACTTTAGTTGACATTGATCGATTATAATCAAACCTTTCAATTAAAAACCCTTGTACAAATGATTACATTTCCAAGTCAAATCATTCAGTCGAAAATAATCACCTTTTTGGATCAATTATTATATCTATCATTGATTGTCTGACTCAGAAATTAAAAAATCGATTTTCCATTTTTAAAAAAAAATATTCTGTCAGCAACTGAACTGTTATCGAATTAACATATCAATAGAGACAATAATGAGTTAAATGTTGACATTTCATGTGAAGTAATTAAATTTAAATGTCACTCACTTAGAATATTCATGAATCATCACATTTTGAAAAAAAAAACAAAAAAAATATCATAATGCTTTCCATTGTGTCTAATGTAGTCGGTGAATTTTCTTTTTTTTTGTTTATCGACTGGTGTGCGCTTGCTTGACTGTCGCCACCAAATTAAGCTCCATTTCTCCTTTCGCTCCGATCAACATTCGATTTTAAACTTTTAAAGAACAAATAAACGTTCTAAATAAATAATCAATTAAGAGTAACAAATTGCTTAATCAAGCGTATTGTTGACAAAACAAAAGAGAGAAGTTGAAGGATTTTTTTTTATAGAAAAAAGTAAAAAAAAAAAAATTTTCCAACTCGACCCTTAATAAGGTCTTCCAATCTCTGGCAAAGATGGCTTCTTCGAGTGTCCAACTTGCAGTTATGTGCCCTAACTTCACCGCCAAACGCATTGATCCGTGATATCAAAAGTATGGCCCCTAGTGAAATTGCAAAGATGGGGAGGAGGGATAGACATTTTTTTCTTTTCTTGAGTGCTGACTGCACAGTAGCGGTCGAAAGGTGAATTTAGTACCTCAAGCTGTTTATAATTCTTAAGACTTAAAATAAAGACTGTAAGGGAGCGCAATACCTCTTTCTTTGGTTAATGCAGTAATAATCACACTTCAGTTAACCTTCACAGGTAATAATGCAATTAGATACTGCTTGCTTGAAATTAATCGTTTATAGAGTGATACATAAAAAAAATCGATTATTATAGATCGAAGTGCCTAAATAATATTCAGATAAAGTGTCTACTGTCATTTGCGCATATTGGTTATTGCAAATACTAGTCATTTCCTATTCTAGTCCTATGGGAGCTCTCCATTTGTTTTGAAGTGAGCAAGGTGCAATCTAGTTTTTGAGAGACTTGGCTTATATTACACCAGTTGCCAGCTTGAAACTGTAAAAACCCAGGTTGTCAAAATGATGTCAGAATCGTTACTGAAAGTCGTAATACCATCAGTTAATGAATTATCACACCATAATGAAATCAACTTTCAATAGACTAGATGTCCAAATGATGCCGTTACATTAGATTCATTCAAATATTAAACTACGGCAGGCTTAGGTGAGTTTTACAACCTGTGACGCCACGTTTGGTAACTGATTTACACAGCACGTCATGAATAATAACGGCACAGGTTGCAAAACTCGCTGTGTAATATTTGAATGCAACTGCTGTCTTAATACTGATACCTGAATTATGATATCTGAATGATATCTAATTTGAGGAATCATTGGAAAATGTTTATTTAATACCATCAGTTTGAAAGACATGAACATAATAAATACAACATCATATAATAATTCCTGACATCAGTATTTTGGAATGAATGTGATATTATTATGGCACTTTTTCCTACTTGGAAGACTTACATATTCATTAGCTATCACTCTGTCCATTTTTATTTGTAGAATTCATTGATTTACAGTATACAGTACTTAATTTTGTCAATGTCTATAATTTATAATCTAGATTTATCAGCCTAATTTCAAGTCTTTGGTAAAAGGTTGGAAGAAACTGTTAGCGCGTATTATTTAGCGGAATATTTACAACTTGTCAAACATGTCAAGCTACAGAGTGTATTTAGACAGCGAATTATATACAGATTGGCATACAGATTGCATATTCACCTAAACAGGAGCTTAGTACGATCACCTGAAATTTTAGTATGTAATTACTGTATTTCTTTTTGTTGGATAGATGTTCGGTTTGTTAAATTCTTCTTGTTACTCGAATTACTTTTAGGTATATAAATTTCATAGATTTTGATAAGAAGACAAAGACCTTTAAAATTTTTAGAACTAGAATTTACAGTAAAGAAGGGAAGAAATTAACTGTCATATTCCGGAAGCAAAAATGAAATTACTAACATTCTTTAAATAATTCTGATACAGCTACCATAAACTTAATAGCAATAAAATTAGCGAGGAATTTATGGAAGCAATTTTATAACCAACTAAAAACTTATTTAAATTTTACAGAAAGGTATTCCAAAAAACCAACTACTTCGTTCTTAAAATCCTTATTCAAAACCAAGATATTTATCCATCAAATAAAAAGCCGTATGTGATTTATAAATAATTTACAAAGTAGATGGTTAAAAAAAATAACCTAGTGCATATTTCATTATTTAGCCTTCATCCAGAAAGACAAATCTCCTTTCTTTGCCAGGCGTTTTTGGCCAATTGGAGTTCCCCAAATTAAATTAAACCCACTGACCTTTGACAGACGTGTATAAATACTAAAAGAGAAAAAAAAAATCTCTGCCAGAAAACACATGTCAGTTGTGATATAGACCGAGAAGAGTCAAAACCAGGAGCCTGTTCCTGTCACTGGGAGCACTGACAAGACGTATATTCTTGACTTCAGTCACCACCAGTTGATTTGCCCAAATTCTCATTAATAATATGAGCTTTTTTTCTCATTTCAGATTTTTTTTTCTCCACCGACAGAATTTTTCCAATTCCAAACTTTTTAAACCATTAAAAAAATGGCATCAACTTAGGGGGATCTTCAATAAATCTCAAAAAAAAAAAAAAAATCCTGAAAAAAAATGCAAACACGAGTCATGTTTTCAATTACTGCACACAATTCTCTTTTTTCTCTTTAGGACGAAAAAAATCAAATTATAACGACTAACGTATGGTTAAATCTGGTAAGTTCCCATCAAAAATTGGCAGTGCGGCGTCTAATCACACTTTAAAAAACAAATTTCTAAAAATGAAAAATAAATCTATAACCCATTGAAAAAAAAGCTCCTCGTATCGTTTTTTATTTTTATTTTTTAATTTCTCATTTCCTATTAAATGTTTATGTCTATAATAAGAAAAAAAAAACTCCCCCATCACAATTAACATTTTTGCTTTCCGTTTTTACCCTCCTACAGGACGAAAAGAATCAACTACTTATCTCAAATATTTGGTTAAGATTGGTAAGTTCTAAAAACAAATACTAACCCTAAACTTTGAGGATAAATTAAGTTGAAAAAACGAAAAAAAATGAAGAAAATAGACAAAATTAGTAATTTAATATTTAAAAAATATAAATTTATAATTTAAAAAAAATTAATACAAAACCCTAAATATATATTTAAAATTTCGATTTTATAAAAAAAATTTATTTACATGTATAAACTTTTCTATTATTTTTTAAATCTAATCTCAAACTTAAATCCACAAATTTAAAAACATAAAAATTAAACTCATTAAAAAAATACATTGAAATTTCACGTTTAAACTTCAACTTCGTTTATCCTCATTTTAACTATTACCCTTTATATCTATATTTAAATATAATTCCAGTTTGACAGAAACTGCATGCTTTATGCCCCTCTAATTACAACGCATGGCAATCACTAAGCATGCGCAATACAATCACCAATCTTTAATTTTACAACTAAATTAAATTCTAAAAAAAACTTCTCTCTATTTAAATACTCCACTTTTATCTGTTTATGTTTTAAACTTTTTAATCAACAAATAGCATGAAAACTTCTTATCCACCCATTCATTTCATTTTTTTATTTAAAAAAAATACCATCAATATAAAATGAAATCCATCTTGAGTTTCTCTTTTAAAACGATCAATCCTTCACAAAACCAATTTAAATTTAATGAATCAACTCTGTGTTCACATCAATTACCCTTTTGCATTTTGTGAGCATGCAGAATGCCAATGAGACACAGCAAAATGACTGAGAAATTACACGAGATGAAAAAAAATTATTAAATTAGCAAATGAATCATTTTAAAAAAAATTAAATCCCTTTAAAAAAATCACGTTGAGTAAAATATCACGTGATTAGTTATCAAGTGGCATTAACGTCACAAAAATGTATACTTTTAATGAAAACCACACACTAATTAAAGCTTGAAAGTTTTATTTTAACTTGGTGTTATAAAAGAGTTGATAAATGTTAAAGTTTTATAAATTATTTTTTAAATTATTTTATACGAATTAAAAAGTTAAAACTCTTGAGAAAAAGAAGAAAATCACCTCATCCCTTCTTATTTTTATTTCTTTTATTTTTCTTTCATTTCCTTTTTTATTTTTTCCATTCATTCCCTTTGCCTGCTTTATGATCTTTTTCTCTCCTTCCTAAAAACCATTTTTTTCCTAGTAATTTGCTGTAATGAAAATACAGGACCAAAAAAGAGTGCTTTTTGAAATTTTCAGAATGTAACGAATTTTTTATAAACTTTCAAACCTCATTTCTCCACTTTGTAATGTAAGATGAAGCAGAAACGCGCCATGGTTTGATATCTATGGAAAATGTCGGAAGTGATAGTTTTTTTAAAGATTATCTTAAAGAAGAGATATGCATTTTATTCTTAACACCCGTCAGTAATCAGGCCATTCCCCACCATGAAGTCTGTTTGATTGGTTTAAAAATTCACGTGACCGGTGACACTTACTTAGTCTTTGGTTTGTTTAGAACAAACTCCATTTACAGTGGGTCAATACCCTCACAGGTTTTAATGTTAATTATGTTACACTTATGTTAGTAACCTTCGTGGAGGTGATAACGTTCTTTACGTCACGTTGAAGGTTAAAGCGTTATATTACGTAATGATTTATACCACTTACGGATTTTTACGTTATGTTAAAGAATATCACTTGTGATCTTGACGGTTATTACTATGATTTTAACCGTTAAGTTTAATAGCGTTGTAACGTTATTATTGTTGGTAAAATTTATACCGTTGAAGATCTTATCAATTTTTAGCTTATTAACTATTATTACTCAGACACGGTTCTCTAAACGCTCAAATGTTTGCAATAAAACACTCGACTTTAATCTTAGACCGGAAGTGCCCTTTTCTGCCGCTTCAAGTGATAGTAAAAATGGTAATTCACCAGAAGCAACAAGAAAGAAAGAGGCAAAATTCCAAAAGAAATTGCTACACGAATTTCTATGCAAGAAATTTGCATAAGTTCTTTTATGAAAGCAGTCAGAAAAGGAAAATTCGCTTAACCTTAGACAATAACTTTAGAAAAATTAAGAAAACCATTTCAAATCTTGTGTCAAAAAGGTCAAAATGGTATCCTAGTCATTGAGTCATCCCTATGACCTCACAAAGAATGCACATCTCTTCAAAAATTGTATTTCCTTTAAAACAAATGACCAATTTCTCATAGCTACATCATGGCTTGTTGCAAAACCGTATTTTCATCACATGCAAATTCCTTTCTGCTACTGAAAAAAAAATTTCTGCGAATAAAAAATGAGCTTGCGTAATTTTCTAGCAGCTACTTGGCGCTCAGTGTTTTATTAAAGGCAGTTGATTTCTTTTCTTGTGGGTAGAAAACACATTATGCCTGTCTCTCTTGTCGTAGGAGTGGATTGACGTCAATTTGAGATGGAATACTACCGAATATGGCGGCGTGAAAGATTTACGTATTCCACCAAACAGAATTTGGAAGCCCGACGTACTCATGTATAACAGGTATTTCAGTGTCATGTAAAAATGTCACCCTTTCCCCTTCAGACATCAACAAAAAAAAAATCAAAAACCTGCAACTATAAGCCAAACCCTTACATAAGAAACTTCCCTAGTTTTTAAAAAAGAAATTCTCCCAAATGACATCAAGACTGAAGCCAATTTTACTCACACACAACTCCTTTAATATTTAAATTTAAAATAAGTAATAAACCTTTACCATTACCAATATCCTTCACTTGAGCAACCCTTTCCTCCTTTATACAAAACACACAGATATTTTTAATAATAATGAAACCTATCACTAGATGGTGATACTCTCGTTGGCGAATGCTTGAAGTGGTAGGTGCCATGGAATACAACAAATGGTGACATCTAGTGAAAATTTTTTACACTTTTAAAGTGGCACTGCAACATTAACAGAACTGAAAATTATAAAATTCTTAACCACACAAAATATATTTCTATATATAAACTAATTATTTTAATTATTTTTAGAAATTAGTAGAGCAAATATATATATAAATAATTTATCCTTTTCTTTGGCTTCAGTCTTTAGTTGCAGTTCATCTTCCTCTTCAAATGACTAAATTTGCATCTTTTATGTGGTGTTTTGTTTTTTCATATATATATATATATTTTCTATAAATTTGTTTATAGTTGTATATTTCATTTCATTTTATCACTTACAACTGAATTCAATTCTTTTTTTTTTTTTAAATAAAATTCCCTGGCTAACCACTTGAAGCATTAACATTTTAATTGCTACTTATTAACTATTCTAGTAGGTATTAACCTCAACTAATGGCCTTTTTATTAACAAAAAAATGTAAAGGTGCTCGGTGAAAATGTTGACAAAAATGTGCTGTCCCATTACAGCCACCGTTCTTTCGGACTACTGCAGGTGCCATTACCCTGTGATGTAGCCAGACGTGTGCTCAAAAATCCCCAACCTTCTTTTTCCCACAAAATGAAAAGTTTAAAAAAAAATAAATCCCATAAAGGCCAATACCAAAGCCATTTTTAAACGCCAAACGAGAAGTATCATCAATAACTTAAAAAAAAAAAAAAACACAAAAAAACTACAACAACAACAGCAACAACAACAAAGTGTAAGGGTCTGAGAACGTTAAAAGAAAAAAAGAATGAAAAGAAAAATGAAGTAATTCTTTTTTTAAAACACATTTTTTGCTCATCACATGGCTATGGTGCATTACCCAATTCATTTTATAGCAGCACATGGTGGGTGAGGCTCCACCCTAAAAACACAAAATGATAGCAAAAATAAAAATTAATTTTAACTTGAAATTGCTATTGTAATCGTGCCAAATTTTGGCTTTTTTGGTGCAAAGCGCTGACGAAGGCTTTGACGGAACCTATCCCACTAATGTGGTTGTCCGATACAACGGTAGCTGCACTTACATTCCACCGGGCATCTTCAAAAGCACGTGCAAGATAGACATCACATGGTTCCCGTTCGACGACCAAAAATGTGACATGAAATTCGGTTCCTGGACGTACGATGGCTATCAACTAGACCTAAGACTACAGGGTGAAGACGGTGGCGACATCAGTACGTTCATTACAAACGGCGAATGGGATCTCATAGGTGGGATATAGTCCACCAATAAAGGATAAGAGTGTCTATTTCACTGTAAGCAATCTCGGTTCAGGAATGGATGTGTTTCAAAACTAATTTTAAGTTACTTTTTTTGCCATTCAAGACGGTAGCCCTGTCAAAATTATGACGCAAATCAAGTCACATGACTTATACATTACTTCCCATTTGAAAATTTTCATATAGTGGATAGAAAATTTAATTTTACCTTTCAAAATGGCTGGCAATTCAAGTTTGTGACGTATGCTGAGTTTATATGACGCTTTCACGTCAACCAATGTCAATTGTTATCAAATAATGTCGATTAAGTAATCAGTTGATGTATTGGAAACTTTGCAAGTTCATTTTGACATTCAGTGTGATGGCCTACACAAACTTGTGACGTAAATTACTGGTTGAAAACATATTAATACCGTACTGATTATATTTCTGACTAATATTTCAAAATGAGCTGAATATCAGAAAATGCTATTTTGCAAACTCATAGAAGAGATCATTTATTGCCTTTTTGGTAAGAGGAATACGGGCCCAATGACCTGTATTCCTCTTGCCACAAATTGGGTAAAAAAACAACCGAACTTGTGTTTGTTAGCTGCATTCACCTAATGTTGGGCATATATTCTGGGTTAAAGTTGCCCATTTTTGAGTCAACCTTACCCAACTTACGTTAATTAACCGAATTTTGGTAGGAGAAATACCGGCCCAGTATTGGGTTAATATTAACCCAACTGTTTTAAGAGTGTATGTGGCAAATAGAGCATTTGATTCCAAGATACCAAAATAGGCAACACAAGTTACTAACTAACCTGTTGCTTCACAATGCACGGTTGGAGGTTACTGTATTAAAGTTTAGAGATTTTCTACCTGTTTTACAACAATAACGGCACTAATCCAACCGGAAATGTCTTCAAAAAAATTTTTTGAGATTCTTCTAGCAGTTACACTATGACATTCGAGTTAATTCATGTAGTGTGATAACCTCATTGTGAGCAGTGTGAAAGGGCACTTCATATAGAGCTGGAACATCAAACTAAGATAGTACCAACCACTCACTTGGGTGGAGGTGCCCTATAAATTTCCAGCTCGCAATCCCAACTGCCCTTTCCTTCCTCCAAATGGAGAAAAACAAGTGTAAAGGTTGGTAATCAATACTACCATCTTTTACTGGAATTCTTGCATTCCATGTAAAAAACTATATTTTATAGTTTGATACAAGAATTTCCATGACAAAACTTTCAGTTTTTTATGTAAAAGAAACATATCAAAATTTTATAGTTTCTTCTTAACACTGGATCATTTGAGTTAATTCAATATATTCGCAGTTCCAAGTTAGCAACACTCGAAATTGATCACTTCTTACGCAACAAGGAGTTGTGAAACCATATGAAATGAAATAACAAGAACAACTTGATCTAATATGAGTTTAAAATCACTTGTGCAGGCAAATTTTTTCTTTTTATTTGAAATATGATCATCTCTTAAATTAGAATTTTCCATTAAACTTGAAGCCCTCAATTAACATTTCAACATCCAAAACCTAAAACCGAGAATTGTTGTTATTAAAAACAATTTGCTAACGATATTTTTTGAAATCAAAGGTGTGCCTGGCGTACGGAATGTGATCTACTACGCCTGTTGTCCCGAGCCTTACGTAGATATAACTTTCACAATTCACATACGAAGAAGGACTTTGTACTACGGCTTCAACTTGATTATTCCTTGCGTTCTTATATCTTCCATGACTTTACTTGGCTTCACGCTACCGCCTGACTCGGGAGAGAAGCTAACATTAGGTAACTACGGCTTAACTGCGCGTAAACATGCACCCAAATAACTAAATAAAACCATTAAAAAATATTTACTAAAAATCCTAATAAACTTTTTTTTAAAATCAGTTTCTTTAAGACAAGAATTTTTTACTTAAGGTGTTTCATTCAATGTGGTGCCACCTAGTAACACCTGAAGCAACTACAAATTCTTGTCTCATTTTTAATTATAACTGCACTTAATTTCTTAATGTCATCCTAATTAACTTTCTTTCTAAACAATTATGAATAATTTATCTTCCTTTCACTTATTTAAACTTCTATTTTAATTTTAAATATCTAATTTCAAAAAAATTTAGTTATAATTTTAAATTTTAATTCTTTTTACTTGATTTCATAAACAATTCAAAGCTACTCATAAATTATCTTTTACTTAATATCTTTACTTATATTAAACTATAATTTGAATAAATAAATAGTAAACGGTACCCTCAAAACGTTTAAAAGAAAACGAGCTAAAGAGCAAAACCACTACTAATAAAATTCAATGTTGTCTTTTGTACAGTGTTGTGTAAGAAAAATTTGTGAAGTAAACTGTCATATACATTGCATGTTGAGTTATTTGCATGTGCATGTTTGCATTGTATGACACTGCACCAGCATGAAAATTGCATGTAAAAGAAGAATGTTTTGGAGCATGTGAATGTATTAATTGTTAAATTTCCATTGCCTTCAACACAAACTGCGCCATCTTTTGGACGAAATCACAACTAAAAAGCTTGGCATGAAACTTTTTCATATTTCCAATACAAAGAAACCAAAGCAATTCTTAACCTTTTTTTCCCTCCAAAAAAGAAGAACTGAAATTTCTGAAAACTTTTTCACTCAGCTTGCACCTTGTGCACAATTGAAGCCAAAATGCATTGTATGGCAATTTGAAAGAAATCTCTTGAAAAACTTTTTTCAATATATAACCCATTTTTTTTAAAGAAATTTATTCATCCATTCCTTAAGAAGCTAAAAAGCTTATTAAGCATTTCCAAAATGTTAAAACATTCAATTGCAGAACGAGAAGGGCAACGTGCAAATAAAGACGACCAAAGTGACTTTTCCCTTTCTCCAATCAATAACAGGCAATTATAAAATATATAATGAGCAACCTTTTGACCCGTCTCTTAATGATGGATCAATAATTCTTGCCTCATTAAGAGAATTACTTTCTTGACCAAATTCCTAATTGTCATCATTAACACAACAACCCAGAAAGCTCAGTTAAGAAAATTATGGCAATAAATCAAGCAAATGATGAATGGCAAGCTATACCCCCAATTTAATGTGCTTCTGCTTTATTACTTAACTTCTTGCCAATAAATTAACTTCACTGCAGGAGGGGAATTTCCACAAACTTTGAATAATTGCACGAAATGGATGACTAAATTCTTTAAATGAAAATTCCATTTTTTTCCTAACATTTTCTTCTGCCTGTTATTTCACACTTTTTAAATACAATATCTTGCTTTTTTTAAAAACTACCCTTTCAACTTTAGCAAAACTTGCACCATAATAAAAACGTACAATGAATTGAAAGTAGAATGTGTCATGAAGAAATAAAACCTATTAAAAACAATACTAAAATAGATGTAAAAAAATATAGTTGACATGAAATTTAGCATATCTGATACAGCTTATTTATAAAAATAGCTTGTTTATACCCCATTTAGATGAGTAGTAGTAGCAAGCCTATTCAAGTATCATAAGCCTGTCATGCAAATGCATAGTGCAGAATGTGACCAAACAGCAATTTTCTTTTTTTATTTCAATTACGGAAAATTTTGTAATCAAAGAACGATCAGAGGATGGCGTTGTTTCACTTCTTTGTCTTGTTGTTTGAATTGAACAAACATTTTGCTTTGATGGAATCCCTTTTTTCATGGCTGTAAATTTTGTACTATATCGAAATCAACGTGGATTTTAATCGTGGTTGTATTTTTCTTTTTCCTCTATTCATTAATTTCACGGCCGAAAAGTCAAGAAATTTTATTTTTGTGCTTGGTATCGTTGCAAGTTTCTCAGAAGGAAAGAAAAAATGTTTATCACAGCCCACTGCATGATTGAAATGTGAAAAATCAGTATTTTTGACTTTTGAATCAATTGCATTCATTTTGGTTTATAAAGATACATGGAAAAATTTATGTGGATATTTAAAAAAAAAAAAGCAATTGATGTTGATTGCACCAGTCCTCAAATTAACCGCCATGTGACGTCACAAAGCTCCAATTTCCCGTCCTGTCAGAGTGTACCCTCTGGTGTCAACTCCTCGAACCTCTCCCAAAACCTAAAAGAGTCGTATAAAAGGGCATTGCAGCAATAAATACGGGCTCTTCTCAATTTTCTTTTTATTTCAGGTGTCACTATTCTACTGTCTCTCACCGTATTTCTTAACCTCGTAGCAGAAACAATGCCATCCACTTCTGATGCTGTTCCATTGATAGGTATTGCCCAGATTCCAGAAACTGCTTCTTTTTGATACTTGGAGGCGTTATAAGCCAACCCCAAAAAAATGAAAGAAATTTACTACAAATATCTTCTATATGTAAGAAGGAAAAAAAACAAAGATTTACAGATGAGTTATTCTTTACACTAGGGCTCGTATAGGGATGAGGTACCACAAACTACTTCTACTTCTACGCTTCTATTCTCTACTACTACTCTACTATCCAAAACTTGCGTGCGCTAGGGTCAAACTAATTGTTTCTTAATAGTAGCCATTTTCTCTTGCAGGCGTGACCATTTTGCTGTCACTCACAGTCTTTCTAAACCTGGTAGCTGAGACCCTGCCACAAACTTCGGACGCTATGCCGCTGTTAGGTATCGGTATCGTGCAACCCTCTCCTCTAACGGTGATGTTGGGGGGAAGAGAACAAAATAGGGGAAGGGGCTAGGCTCTTCACTCACCTCACTGCACCTACACCACTCACCCAGAAGCATCTTCTACAGCCTCCACCAGAGGCGGAATTTGCCCTTTATAAAATATCCGACAAAGGAAAATACCACATACAATTTTTTTTCAAGATCTTAAAAACAAAATGGCTGCTTGTGTCACAACCACAAAAATGGGAAAGAAAAGTCTAATTTACATTCTCTTTCAGGTATCACGATTCTCCTCTCCCTGACTGTCTTTATGCTCCTGTTATCGGAAACTTTGCCCCAGACATCTGATGCTGTGTCTATAATAGGTCAGGTTGATTTAAGATACATGCAAGAAAAAAAAATCCAAAATTTCAAATTTCCAAAAACTTTTTTTAAAATTGTAGACATTAATTAACATTTTCATATTTTTTAAAAACATACCACTCCTAAAAATAATGTTAAACTTCACTATTCCACCTCCAAGTATCAAATTGATTGATTTTATGTTAAAATTTTTAAATATTTGCACAAAATTTTATCACGCCAATACACTACCGCCCTCACACGGTGTCAAGAAGCACTATTGAAAATAACAATGATATTCTTCTTACAGAAGGAAAAGGAGATACAACAAATCATAAAATTTTTTTCAAGGAAAACATGTGGCAAGCCTTCAAAATTATTTTAATTTAAACACCCACACCCACATCTACCTTTTTACATTTTTTTTCAAAATGCATGCACCCTTAGTCCAAAAATCCTTTTAAAATATTCTAAAACTTAAAAAAACCCAAAATGCCTTAACATACCAAAAAAAATTGCAAAACCCTAACACCCTAAAAAAATGTCATTTTACTAAATTAATTTTCTCTTTTCTCTTAGACCAACACACAACACGACCAAATTCAACAACATCAACAATAAAATTCTTGTTGTGCTAGCAACAAACCTTAAATTACAACCCTTAAAAATTTCACTAGTGCAAATAACCAATTGAAAAGTTTTTAAAAAAAAACGCGGGTAATGAAAGCCAGAAAAAAAGCTAAATCTCCTTACCTGATTGGACATTGTGCAGACGACGCTCACTAGACAACATTGAAGGAGAAAACTGCAATTCATATACAAATGACTAGTGCTGCCGCTCGTCGACCAAATCTCAAACTACCCAAATTGAATTTTTCTCTTAAGTGGAATATATATTTCAAAAATATGGCTTTTCCCTAAACATTTATTTTACACTTACCTTTTTAAATACTGCACTTAAATTTTGTTTAACTCCCTGATATTGTTTTTACATTTTATAACTAAAAATTATTAAAAATGTATATATAGATGACGGGATGGTTGGAATTTTGGTGTACCCACTTTTTAATTCTAGACACTAGTTTATACCTTATTAGCAAGCTAATTAGCATACATCAAAGTAGTGTAATGGCTGACGTAGATTTTAGCTTGGCATATCCGCTTATCTATAACTTTCCGTTGCAATTTCCATTTTGTTTTCTTATTACTCCCATTGAACGTTGCACTATAAAAAGAATTATGTTTATAAAAAAAGTAATAGATAAAAAAAAAAATCATTTTTACAATTTTTTTCTCCTCTTTCGCCTTAGCAGTGCTTGTTCGGGACCAATTACGTGGGATGGATACTCTAAGTTCAAGTTGAAATATATGAGTACATTGATTTAACGTATTAAAATGTTTTTTTTTTATTTTTCCTACCTTTTTATAGGCACATATTTCGCATGTATTATGATCATGGTGGCCTTTTCGGTGGTCCTCACCGTGGTCGTGCTCAATTACCATCATCGAAACGTAGACACTCATGAAATGCCGTCGTGGGTAAGGATTTAAGAAAAAACGAATGTCTTCTTAAATGATATAAATCGTCTTTCAACGTCCAGTATTTTGCACCCATTTTCAACCAATCATCGACTGATTTATGAGCACGGTGATGGTGGACAATAAACTTTGAATGTCTCTAGGATATATAAAATTGAATTGAATTAGGTTTTGTTACACAGGATTTAGTTTTTAAATATTAATTAAGAAAAACATTGTTGACGCAACATTGTTGACTCAACAATGTTTTTCCGGGAAGTTTTGCTTAGTTTTTAATTGAAGTTAACAACTTAAGTTTATCATAAAATGGTTGCCTTTTGAAAATTTACATTCGCCTCTTTTATATTCACAACGGTCATTAACTTTGTTATTGTTGTAAATAAATTTAAGCTGACTTATGGTGGCTTTAAAATGTGAAATATGAGCAGTGTGACTGTCGTTGGACCTAACTTTTGTCCAAGTGGCCGCAAATAACTCCCTGTTTGTTGTTAGCCCTTATGAGATATTTTATATTATTTTTAAGTATTGTTGCCTTTAGATTCAACTGGTTAAGATTTGTTCTGCCTTGAAACAAAAATTAATAATATTATACTTGTTGTTCCTATGTCCTTTGGTTTGGATTTTGGAATTAGTAACCCTTATTTTTATATATCATTGCAATATAGGACAATACGTGTAGGCAAAATTGCAATTCTTAGAATTTTAGTTTAGCATAACGTGATTGAACCAATTAGAGATTACACTACAAGGCAGGTTTCAATTTTTCCATAAGCAATAGTTAATTCAAGTTTAGTAGTTCAGTAGAAGACTAATATCAAGCTAGTAGATTAACGGTTAGCTAATTCAAAGTTAAATTAGGTACAGCAATAGGGGGGGGGGGTAGATCTCTCTCATAGCTAAACGGTTAACAACAATAGGCCAATTCAAAGTTAAAAAGTTTAGTACAAATTACTTATGATATTGAAGGAACATAACTGCAGAATTAGAAATTGTTGAGAACTGTTAGATTCTTAGCGAAGACAAAAAGCGTAAGCTTCAGGCAAAATGAGAGTTAGCACTTTCCTACTTTTAGTTAGAAAATTTTCTTATAGTCGTCGCCTTCCTACCATTTTCAGAACAACTTAATCAGTTTAAATCAGCATTAGACTAACAATGAGAGGCAATTCCATTACAACATTTAACTACCCAAATTATTTTCAAATCTCAAGTCAAGTCGTAACAACCATTTTTCTCTATATTTAAGGTGAGATCATTGTTTCTCCAGTGGTTACCATGGATCCTGCGAATGGATCGGCCGGGCAAAAAAATAACGCGCAAGACCATCATGATGAACAACAAAATGAAAGAGCTTGAACTCAAAGAGCGTTCGTCCAAGAGTCTCCTAGCCAACGTCTTGGACATAGATGACGACTTTCGTCAACAGACTTCCAGCAGCACCAGCTTCTTACGCATGAGTAGCGGCGTGGAGGAAGGCGGCGGCAGCACGGCCGTGCACACGTGCGTGAGCACACAACGCGAACTCGCCGCAATCCTCAAAGAACTTCGCTTCATTACAAATCGCATGCGGAAGGATGATGAGGCGGCTGAAGTCGTCGGCGATTGGCGGTTTGCAGCTATGGTCGTCGATCGGGTTTGCCTTATCGCGTTCTCGCTCTTCACAGTCATCTCCACCTGCGTCTGCCTCCTTTCGGCACCGCATCTCATCGCTTAAAAAAGAACAAAAGAAATTCAACATTAAAAAAACTTTTCTTTTTTGCCCATGACAGTAGATACGTTGATACCTAAGGTGGATAGACCTCGTACCGAGGGAGGTCGGAAGCGCCCAGCCAAACAATACCCCCTATGGTGTTGTCCTTGTGTCCCTCCCCACCTCCTTTTACACGTCACCCACCCAAGTGCCATCAACTCTGACGCCCATGGGTTTGCCCAAACGGACTAAGCCAAGCTGAGGAGTTCTAAGCCACGAGCCTCCAATTAAGAAGATTAAGGAAAAAATTTAAAAAGAAAAAAAATTTCATCGAGTTTAAAAAAAATTATGAAAAAGAATTTTAAAAAGTCGACAAAAAAAAATCTTGGTTTTTCGAGTAATCCCCTTGTCTTGTTTCTCCTAACTTCCTCTCCTTGAATATCCTAAGTTGTTATATATAAACTAGCTCAGCGTTTCATATCAAGTGACATTTAAAAAAAAAAAGGAGTGAATTTGTAGACAAGATTTTCTAAGTTTGTTCACTTCTGGATTATAATAGAAGTCGTCCTCTGTGCAAAGTGCATCCAGTGGATATGTTTTTTGGATTAAACAGTGTCGGTGTCAATTTATTGGTGTTTTACCAACGTGTTTCGGCGTCACTACCACGAGGACGAATTTTCTCGTTTTTTGACTCGAATAATTTTTTTGGTCATTAAAAATTCTAGTTATTAATAATAAAAAGAAGTGTCGGTGAAGATGAAGACGGCGAAAAGAGAACAAAAAACTTTGTACTAATTACGCTTCGACTTTATACACAACTGGAGTTTAATAATAATAATAATAATGATAATAATAATAATAATAAACATCAGAACTTTTTACTGCAGTTCTACTTCCGCTAAAACTGTGCATTTTTTTAAAAGTTGAGTTGAAACTTTTTTTAAGTTTGGCAAAAAAAAAATTTTTTTTGTTTATAATCATCTATTTTTTTCTTGAGAAATAATTTTTTCCCCCAAAAATTTTGGTATTGTATATCACTTGAACAGTCTTTTCAACAGTGACATTTTGAAAAAAAAATCCACTGATGATGAAAAATTTCCATTTGTGATAAAACAACCCAACAGCCACATTAACTCAGTAAGGAATTAACTCTTTTATTTTTAGAAATTAGTAAAAAACAAGAATGTGTTTAATTAATCTTTTTAATCAGCACTTTAACTAATAGTTAACCATTAAATTACTATCTCCTTCCCTGAAAAAAAAAAAAATAAATTCCAATTCTTAAACCAAAAATAGTCATAAAATGCAATAAAATTCAAAATTCCCTTATAAATAGAATCAAACAGGCAAGGAGAAGTGATATCACGCACACTTATGACGTAATTTCCCTTACCTAAGTAGACACCCTTCCCTTACACTTTTTGATAATTGCCACGCACCATTAAATATATTTTAAAGAAAAAAAAATTTAAGAAAAGTGATAATTAACAGTATACTATATGATTTGATTCAGTTGGTTTCCTCATTGTACAGGGTATAAATACGAGCCAATTTTGAGGTATTGATAACAAACAATAACCATGTTTATCCCTGTCATTTAAAATAAGGTGGAGTCAGCAAACGCGAGAAAGATAAGAAAAAGAGGTTAAAAAGTACTAGGCAATAGAGAGAATGTTGAATAGTGTACAGTAAACAATTCTATATTAACCCTACTTTGTGCTACAAACATGTAAAGACAATCTGATTGATGGCAAAAAATATTAGAGAATGTTGGAAATTTTCCTTTTCCTTCCTCATTTATAAGATGAAATGAAATTTTAGCAAGGTTAACCAATAATAATAATCAATATTATAAATTTAGAATTGCACAAATCAGGAAAATATGATTTGCCCGGTTCCAATTTATTATTCCATAAATATAAAACAAATAACTTGACAAATTTCTAATGGCATTAGCATCTTTGATCATTGCAATCAACTCTAACCAATTTTTCTTGTGTTTCCTTCTCTTTTCATTTATTTATTTCACTTTATTTATTTACTCCTTGTGATGTCACATGACAAATTGCATTCATTTTTCAAAACCTTTTCCCTTTTCAATTATTTATTTTTCGTTACATACTTGTGATATCACACAAACCATATTTGCATTTATTTTTCAATCACGTTAAACTGACAATTTAAAGGAAAAACTTCATGTCAAATGAAGTATAGGAGAATTATTCTAAAAAGCATAAAATAAAGGTAATGTACATATTGTACATATCTAGCTAAACCCAAATATTAAAAAAAATTAAAAAATATCACCCTTTTTTGCTCATAAGAAATAGATAAAACGGTTTAGTACATTGTACTGGAATACAATTCACCCGTTTTTTGCACGGTCATGTGACCCTAAACGGGATATAGACAAACCCTTATTTTCAATTTTTATATCATTTCCTTTATAAATTCCTGATTCGGAATTTCATCTTGATAATAAATGAGATTGATTTGTAGATGTAAATGAAAGGAGAAATAATAATCGGTGTTTTTGCTTCATGTAGAAACTTTAATCACCATTTAAAAGTGGCAATTGGAGGAAGTATTTAAAAAAAACTTGACCCAGTTTCACTTAACCAAGATGTGATGGATAAACAATTATTATTAAAAAAGAGAGAGAAGATTCTCTTTAAACAGTGTGTGTAGTGGAGCCTCGAGAAACTTGTTCTGTCTCATTGCTCCCATGCATTTTCCATAAACTCATATCGATCTGTGCTTAAAGAGAACACACACTTGAGCAATGCCCCATTTGTTCATCACAAATTCAAACTCATTCCATTCCAGTTGTCACAGGTCTTTCTGATATCATTCATCAATGTCTTGTGTGCAAATTCAGACGTGAATCTAATTAAGCTTTTCTATATAAAATGTCTCAACTTTTTATTTTTCTCCATTACCCAGTGTATTTTATGTTTTAAATTGGAATCGATTTTTCAATTTTCAATATCAAACTTTTCACTTACTTTTTTATAAGAGAATGTGAGCATTTCTTATAGTCTCTTTAATTATTTTTATTTATTTTTCCAAAAGTTTGTGTGTTGTCTTTTTGGGAATTTTTAAGATGCTAAAAAAAATGTACAGCTCATTTTACAACATGAAAGATACTTGCAGTGATCAGATTTTACAGCAACATCATTTTTCTGATCTCAGCAAGATTCACTCATGATAACAAGTAGGCCGTATACGGCCAACGTTAAAATATTTCCAATAAGCTGTACCCCAATCATTCATTCATTTATCATTTATCTTTGGTCATATTTTCCTGTTACGTGCCGTGAAAAACGACACGAGGCCTATAACGCCTAGTAAATGTATTCAGTTTTCAGATTTATGTGCTTTTTAGCTGTAATTCACACACTTTTTTTTTTTAGATTTTAATCATTTCCCTGAAAAAATAGAACGAAAATATTTAAAAAATTAATCTGCAATTTTTCTGCACGTTAGTTTGGCAATTTGCAGTTTTTCCCTATAAAGTTTTATCCAAAAAAAAAAAAAAATCTGCATGAAAAATTAAAATGAAATGATTATGCAGCTGTATGGGCACCTAATGTACAAACTTATGTACAATGTGCTGCAATTTTGTTAGAAAAAAATTGTCTGTTCAAATTAAAGCTATATCAAGATGGTTGTATGTAGTTATTAAAGAATTCCTTGAAAAATTATTGTAAAGTTTACTCTCTTTGTATAGAAAATAAAACTTTTAAATTAAAAAAAAAAATTTGGATTTTCGTGAAATAGAATTATAAAAAAAGTAATCTATATACAACATCTTGTTTTAGTTCTCTTCTTCTAATATATATGTATATTGTAGAATTTATTGTGCTTTCTGAGAGAGAGATGGAAGAAAAAGATAGGGATAAAAAAGGTCATGTCATAATCAAAATTCTCATCTGTTTTCTCAAACACATAAAACAGATGGCTAATGCTTTACTGCTATTTTTTGATTTTGCACATGAAATAGAGAAAAAAATAACCCTCTTTATAATTATATTCACAATTTCTTAGAGAAAAAAATAATAACAGCTTTAGGCTTATATCTGTGTACTGTTGTATAAGGGCTATTATTATAGAAATGGTAACAAATGACAAACCTATACTATTTGTCCATAGAGTTTAATCCAAAATCTTATCCCAATTCTCCCCAAAATATTGAATTTTGTCTTTTATTTTAAGTTGGTATTTTTTTGTTGGTTTATCTAATATTGACATGTCAGAATGAATTATTGGTTCATCAAGATGAAAATCTGAACCTTGTTTTACTCAAAATATAAATCTACCAGTGTATCTCTTCAAAGAAAAAAAAAAAACCAATATCTAATCTTTATAATATCCTCTTCCCACTCTGCTTAGACTATCTCACTTTTTTAATTTTTTCACCTTTTTGTAGATAGGCCTTTAACAGGTTTAAATTCTAGCACCAAAATGATTGTATATTTTCAATGAGATATTATCATTTCTTTTTTAAATTTTAAATAAATAGAATCTCAATCACATTGCATTTTTATTTTTATTCCCTTTTAACCCAATTACCAATTGTTTTATGCCAAATACCAACCAATCTTTAGATGAAACTTAAAAAAACTTTTTCAGAAACAATGTTCTCAATTATCATTATATTATTATTATATATATATATGGAAGATAGAATTGTTTGAAATTTTTGCAAATTTAGTGTGAAAGATAAAAAAAACGAAAATAACCCTCTTCTGTTTGTCTTCCAACCATTTTCCAAGAATAAGAAATGGGAGAAAACTTATCACTGGTCTTGGAAAACAGAGAAATATAACTTAAAAAAAATTAACAAAACAATGAGAAAAATTTTTAAAAGAATTTCAATTTTGATTTTTCCCAACCAAGACTTTAGATGATTTTCACCCGTTTCTTAGGAAATTGAAATATTCACTCTTTACTAGTCCGAAACGACATTCTGTCTGAATTTTTTGGAAATAAATAAAAAAATTGAGAGACAGTTTTACACAATGTCTTAGTCAATCTTTTATTATACCTCAAACCCAACATTGAAAAACTTTGCTTTTCCCGTAAACATCCCAAAGGATTTTAATATAATCTTCCTATTTAACAACCCACGCATCCTTGCAACAGGTCCCTACACATCAAACTAACCAATCAATAAAGTGACGTCAGAGAAAACTCGACTTGAATACAAAATCATGTCGAATGAATGGCAATCAAAGAAGCGAGACAATTCTGATGTAATTCCATTACCCGATGACAAAATTCAAGCAAACACGATGCGATTTAAAACGAGACACGACAAAAGATTTTTATAATGAGCCCCTTGTTCTTAAAGAGTTTTAGAGGGACCAGGGTGAGAAAATCTAATCTTCCTCTGGTTCGAATTTTTTTCTTCTTCTTCTCAGTAATCGATCACTAAGTTGTGATAATCTGGTGCAGACATACAACACGCACACATTCAAAATAGAAAGGGGGTGACGCGCGCGCCTACCAAAACCCATCCGATTGGAGGACCCTCTGCAACCGCGTCGTTCCACATCGATTTTAGGCTCGTGCGTTGAACTCTGCCCATTATTCACTCCAGTCGACAACTCAAGAACAAAACTGATGCTGGACGTCTAGTCAAAAGACTCCCCAATTTGTTTATCGCCCGTTTATTCCTAATTACCGCGCTCTTTAAGTGAATGATGCGCATGTAATTTGTTCAATTACTGACCCAGGTTTCACTCACAAAATTTTTTTTAACAGACTTACATACGAATTATCCCCTACTAGGAGATTTTATCATGTTGTGGTAACTGTTTCATGACTTAATGAGTTTTTAAAGGGAAAATTAGTTACCTGAAATTAGTTTTTCTGTTACATTAAGTTCGTCAAGTTTTGGTTACATCAATGACCGGTGTTGGTTCAATATTTTGTAAAATAATATTGGTCAATCTGTGTAATGAATAGCCCGCCGGCTCAATAAATATCATTATTTGATCATTTTATTATTACGGGCGATCAAATCAGTTTGTCTAACAAATGACTACCCAATGGTTAGTTATTTATTTTTTTGTTAATCAATTATCAAATTCTGACTGGAACTGAAGAAAAAATTCCTTCTAGGTCATTTGTAATTCATTTTCAACCTATTTTTAATTCCCTTACAAAATAATCACAAATTGAATTGAATAGACTGTACGATCAAAAAAATTCGAAAAGCGATCAATTTTAATAACTGACTAAAATAAGATCAATTCATTACTACATTTGTACGCATTACTGACAACCGATGACTGATTAAACTTATGTGATGGACTGATGACTACAACATTGTTATGTTTTCATAAGGATATTAAAATAGATCATTATCAGTCATAATTATAGTCATTTTTAGTCCTTAAGTTAAAAACTTACTTGAATGTTTTGTTTACCTCTACGAGAACTAAAGTTTTGACCAATCAGTTTCGTCAGCAAGGTAACATTTTGTAATAATGCCACCTTGGATAACAAATTTAATCAGCACTTGATGAAATTGAACAATTCTAAGACTTAACATATTTAAATGATCAAAAAACGACCAAATCAATACGAAATAACAAACACGTTAAAGTCAACAATTTGATAACTGACGACATTTAGCTGTTTCGGCTAAGTCAGTTCCAATTTTCCACAATCCTCAAATCCCTCGAGTTAAGAAAATTCCCTAAATCCATTCCTAAAACTTGATAATTAAAATCGATTTCCGTTTTCGATGATCGCATTCACTAACTTTTATTTAAAAACAACTAGCTCATTCATTTGAAACCTCACCCGTGTCATAACTCAGGTGCATACACTCGTTGAACCCATTCGTTACTCATATTAATGTCCGAAAAAGAAAAGACGGGCAATTACATTTATTCCACTCGCAGTACTCGCTTCTAATTTAATTCCAACTCCAAAATTTCGCATATCGCAACTTTAATTATTTCTCAGATCAAAGGTCCTCTTCAAACGTTGTTAGCCAAAAAGAAAAAGAAAATCTTAGTAGAAACAACTTTTCATTTTTTTTTTCAACTCAACAAACAAAAAACAACGCCTAACACATCTTCTCCATCATGACTCGTTTGCAGAAGCGCCATAAAACTTTCTTCTTTGCAAATCTTTTATGCATTTTGATGGAGGGATCAAATTGAATAAGACGCTTTTGTAAACTCAGTTGTGATGTATTTTTCCTCCACTTGGCACGTCAAATGTCACGGGGTTGCCACGTCAAACTTTGGCCCTACACCAACTTTTTGAGTTGGGTTTCATGTTTTCCCTCAATACCCCCCAGCTAATTTCTCTCACAAGAGGGAGATAAAAAAACAAGTGAGGAAGTACACTTTAAAATCCTTTTTGGTTATATAAAAGGGGGTAGAAACAAGAGATCGTATGTGACCGTCCATCTTGTGTTGCATCCGCAACGAGACATGCGTGTGCATTCCATTGGTCTTGGCTGACTATGACGTATGTGTTTGGCTTTGTGTCAACATGAGGTGCACACAAAAGAGCCAAAACCTACTTTGAATATCTCGAGTGGACTACACGCAATAAAACTTATTGCCAACTTTTACTTTCAAATGTTCGCACACCTTCAATTGACAAAATCCAAAATTTATCAATTTTTTTTCCTTCTTCAGCGATTTGCCAAATTCGTGACCTTTCAGAGATTTTATTAAAGAATTCAAAGAAAGAAATGTATTTTTAGTATTATGATAACTGGGGATATTTTTCAAAAGAGGCTAGGGGGTTAGGGTCGGGAGTAGGGGTTGATACTCTAACAAGAATCGTGCCTGGTGTCGAGGCTCTTTCAACCCATGGCGCATTTCTGCAAGGCGAAGAGGCAACAAAAATCGATTGGTTGCGAAACTCAGTCCAAACCATTGCCCAAAAGAGAGAGGATGACTAGCTCCGGTTGCTTGGCAACGGGTTTCTCCCACTAAGTTGTGGCAAAACCTCTGCATCGACCTACCCCTATTAAAATGGCGTCCAAGTAAAAATAAAAACGTGTCAAAAACCCCGAAACTCCAACTTTCCCCCTTGTATCCAACCACCAAAACAAATTGCCCTCAATGGTTGGTTCATCTTTATCCCAGAGTGCAATGCTCCCCGACTAAAAATAAACCAAAAAGAGTTGTGTATATTGGTGTATGTAATACGGGGGGCTCTATTTAACCCCTTCTTTTTCCTCTCAAATTTAATCAAGATCCAATCATTTTGGCGGCAGTCTCCCGAGTCAAATCAATCCGATCAAACACGCACAATACAAGGGGCTTGCGAGATTCTGCCCTTACCCCACCACCAGGCGGCGCGCGCGGCCGTCTCTGCCAACCTCGTTGCCAACTAAGCGACCGCCAGTGAGCGCTCGACTCGGTAGCAGCTAGCGCACCTGCGCGCGTTACAAGCCTGCCCTGCCCTCCCTCCGCGATCGCCCGCAACGCGTGTGGCCGAAACGATTGCAGGCTAACGAACGGATATTCCGGATACGAAAACTACACTCTCCATGGAAAGCGAAGACGGAGACGCTGCACCGATTAAGTGGTGGAGACCACGCCCGTGAGGAGCAAACAACAAGGAGCCACAAACCTCGGCCGCCCAGCTCTGCTTGCGCCGTGCCGGCCTCGGATTCGTCCGCGCCGTTGCGGGGGGGGCCAAGCCTTCCCCCCTCCCCCTCCCTGTGTCCCCCCCCTCCTTCCAATCCCCCCCTCACCTCCATCCCCGAGCCTACTGCAACACTATAGTGAATCGACATCGATGTTTGTGTAAGGGAGGAAATTATTAGGAAACACAAAAATTAAGAAAAAAGAAACAGTTTCTCTAAATGCCGGCACGGCACAACTGATAAAACGGATGCGGGTGAGCACAAAGTCAAGTGAAATTCGGGCGGGCGTCGGGAAGACGCTACGAGCTGTGAGGGTGCACGCTGGAATGACCGGTCACGGAGCATCCGTACTCCCGAGGACAAAGCCATGAGGGTCACCGCCAGTTTCCTGGCCCTAGTTCTAGGTAGTCTAGCTGTCCACGGTGAGTAGTGTCTTTTTTAATTCTTGGATAATTTCTCTTTTTCGTTATACCCAACCCATTCATGTGAGGGCATCGCACAGATGAACAGGGATGGAGAATTCATCTGCATTTCAATGCGCAGACGCCATGACGCGCGCGGGCACAAAAATGCCGGCGCTGCTGTTGCCGATTCACAATGGCTTTTTCTTGAAATATCATCAAATCTAATAGATTAATTCCTTATTTTCACGAGACAACTACATTACACAACATCGCCCTCTCTTTATTGATCCAGGCATTAAAAAATAAAAGCAGCTACTAAAGTGGTGAGAAGCTTGACGGCAGGTGATGATAGTATCGGTTTTTTTCCTTCATTTCTTTAAAGAAATTTTTCAGAAAAAAAAATTTAGGGGGAAAAGATAAAATTAGAGTTATTCGGTTTTTGTAAGTTTATGCATCTTAATGAATGTTTAGCTTCGTTTAAGGGAGCTGTGCATTAATGATGTGGTAACGGTGAGGTGTGAGCTGATCAATGTGACACAATTGGAAATCAAATTAGGCTCGTATTTCTCAAACACACAACGCGGTTTTCGCTAACTTCCGTTTAAGAAATTTATAAATCGTCCATCACCTACTTGTCAATAAGGCTTTTCATATACAACCCCCCTTTTACAGTAAATTGAGATAAAATATTCCTTCGTATAAAATATTCTCAGAAAATTGTGAAATTATTTTTGACACTCTAACTGAAAAATCTTAAAAGCACCGCCTAGGGATGTTTTCCTGCATAACTTAAATGAAGTAAAATTCCAACAAAACCTTGCCAATTTTTTTAAATTAATAATTTAATCATTATATTATAAAGTTTTAATACCTATAAGAAAAACGTTCACCTATTGACTCTTTTCAAAAAAAGTTAGTGGTTGATCATCTTTATTTGTAGACCCCATACAATAAGACGTACGTCTGCACACAATATAAACGAGCAGAGAAAATGCATGGAGGAAAAAAGAAAGTGAAAGCTTTAAAAGAAAAGAATAGCTTATTATATGGGCAAGCTTGAAGACAAGAATCCTGCATCTTAAGGGAAAAAAGTCATCCCTAAAGAGGAAAACATTTAAATAAAAAAGTCAATGATTTTACACAACTCAACGTTTTAACTTGCCTAAATTTGAACTGACATTTTATTTTTGATATATATTACTATACACCTATTCAAATATTTATATCTCTACCAATTTCATTCTGAGATCCCTCCCTTTCTACCAAAAGTGTAAACTCTCAAGAGAGGTTTGATCAAAAAATGTTTTCTCTCTTTTATTACCCTAAATTTACACAAAGATTCTTCTTTGAAAAACAAAAAAAAGTCGTAAAATCCTAAAAACTCTTTTAAAAAAATGACCTATAAAAAAAAAAGAATTTACAATTGGTAGAAAAATATTTATTCCTTAGAATAAAAAAATTTCATTTCTCTCCAATTCGAAGCATTAGTAGATATGTCGTTCAAAAACAAAAGCAAACTGAAGCGCGTGCATGGAATTTCAAGTGCTAATCATACGTAATGGAACAAGTATAGAACAATTCTTTAGGCAAACAAAAAACTCTTTCCAACCTAAAATTAAATTTCACAACATACCTTTTAAAAATTCCAATTACATATTCAAAAAAGAGATCACCTTCAAAAACCAGGGTCGAGGTCATTTCTCCAACCAACATTGTGGTCAACGAGTTTTAATTCATAAAGTGAACTGTTTTTAACACCGTTTTCACGTGTGTCGAGTTGCACCCAGTTCTCGTCTTTAAGTCTGCGGGTGTTTGGCCCCTCCCTGCCGCCAGAGGAATGGTCTGTGCCGCTGACATGCGGTTGCCCCATCGATCGACCCTCCATCTTTGCGTCTTCCTGGCCTACAACGTCACCGACAGTACACACACACTACGCTTTTACACACAACCGTTTTAGCCCTTAACTGCCCCGCTTACCTCATTCATCTCCATCTCATCTTGATCCAGCATCCGCATCTTTTCAGCCTCTTTTTACCCACTCTTAATTAACCATCATTACATTTTAATGCAAAAATAACCCATAAATGTCAATTTTATAATGATCGAATATTTTTTCCAAGTTTCTTTTTGTAACTAATTACTGATTGACATGTGAGATATTTAACTCAAATTCAATTGGACCAGGTTAAGTACTTTGGATCACTTGTCACTCTGATGCTCATAGCTGCCATGCAGAGAAATTAGAACGTGTCAAGATAAGAGAAACGATGGGAAAAAAATTTTTTTTGAAGGTTTCATATCCAGGGAAAAATGATTGCTATTGAGGATATTTTTAAGTTTGGAATAAATTGTCTGATGGGTTTGTATAGGCGTGTTTATCAATATTCACTCTGGGAGAGCATCTTCAAACAATTTGAAGATGGAGCTCTCGAGATAAGAGAGGGAGGAGGGAGAGAAAAAAAAATCTTTTAAATTGAAATGGAAGGAATAAAAAAAAATTCCTACAGAAATATTGAAAATCCACTTTGGGATTTCTGGAGGAAAAAAATTGCGTTGTCTTAATTAATCTTTGAATTGACCGTTACATGAGTTGTTCTGCGTTAAAGTTTTAAATCTTTAATACGGAAGGAGAAAAAATTAAAAAGTAGTTTAAGACTTTAAAACAATTTTAAGTCTTTCAATACTCGGTGGAATTGACCACATATGTATCGAAATTTAACTCGAGGGAAGAACTTTAAAAGCTCGAAACGCTTGAGATAAGGAATGAAGATGGAAGAAAAAATTCAAAATTGAAGAGAAACAGTTTGTACCTAAGAAATCTTTAAAAAGCCTTTTGTACACACCTTAAATAGCTTAATACCACTAAAGTTTATGCAAAAATACATTACAGAATAAAATTTTCAAGAATAGACTTTGATTATGTCAATGACATAACTCCTTTAATGAACTTCGTTAAAGCGTGTCACGTAACTGGAAGTGTTACTATTCCAATTAAAATGATTTTAAAATAAAATTGCGATTTATTACCTTACAAAATTCTTTCAAGTTAGGTTCCATACGTCCATGTTGAACGCAGAAATGACGTAAAAGAATCTTGCTTTTGGGCGTAAACGTGGCCCTGTTATGGAGGTTTTGCCAAATTAATCCGCTACCTAGGATAATGATGGAACTATTATCCCTTGTAGCGGAATAAATTGATAAGAACTCTTAGCCAGTCAATCCGAAAATATTGCTCGTCACCATTTCTGTATGTTTGTAATGAGTGGACCTAGCTTTACACCTCTATGCAGGTCTAAAAGTCAGGTTCAAAATAGTTACCCGAGATATTATTAGCCGCCTGGTGACAATGAGCATCAAATGTAACTCCAACAAGATTCTCACTTAATTAACACAAATTAATAACCCCGCTTCACTTACCAAACTTAGTAACTAAACTGACAAAAGAACTAGAACTGGTCAATATTTTTATACCTATCAGCACCAACAGTAAACTCAATTAATGGTCAACAGTTTTCTTCCGTACTCAAACAAGAGTTGCAATAAAGAGGTCATTATAGCGAGACCTTAAATCAGTAAACTGCAATTAAAGTAACTATAAGAACTCAAAATAATCGCTAACAAACTCAACATCCACAAGAATTGGCCACATAAGTATCGATAAGTAACCTTAGGACAAAGTCTTGCCCAACTTGAAAACACTCACGTGTCCTCTTACGGTGATGCGACTCCTTTTTAATATCACGACCACCACACCGAGACGAACGAGGTTCCACTTTCATGAGCCTCTTTCTTATTTTTTTTATATTCTCAACAAAGAAAAAAAATTCACATAAACTCCATCGAAGAAAATTCAACTTCCGAAAAAATTTATCTCAAAATAAAAGACGTCGAAAAAAAAAATGAAAATTCATATTTTATAAGGTTGAGAGAAGAAAAAATGAGGGCACGTTAATCCTTAAAGAGCAAAAGTTTGTCTAATAAACAGCGAATTTGTTGTGATAAGCTGTCGCAGAAATATTGACACGTGACAGAAGATGCGGGGGAGTGGAATGCCATCCCTGCAACTCACTTTAAAGAGATAACGGGGTAAAAGGAAAAGAGGAGTAAGTTGACACTCATCTTTTCGACAGAAGACGCCGCTGCTTCGGATCAGAGGTTGGCTCCACGCATGCACCTCTTCATCTAGAATTTAAAGACCCCAACTCAAAATGCCTAGGACAAATACAGTAAATAGCTACACTTTATGAGCAGAAGAAACACACATAAAAAGAGTTAGGGGGCGAGATTTGCACAAAACCAGACCTATACCTAGGGATTTAAAAAAAAAAACATTTTCATGGTTAAATTAACTGGGTGTGACACGGGTATATTAAAAACGACAAAGAAGTTTAGAAATATTTTTTTTCTTTTAGGCACTCACACAAAAAAAATTTTAAAAAATTTTTTTATAAATAAAGTTTGAGATTTGTTTTAGATTAATAAATTAATAAATTTGAATATTTAATATTTTGAGAGTTAGGTTTTCGTAATTTAAATTATTACTATACGTTTTAATTAAACTTTTTTCTCTTTCAATTCAAATAATTCGTATTAATATTTAAATTGAAATGACAAATTATATTTTTTTTCTAAAATAAAAATTAGCAGAACTCAAATTAAACATCCGAGTTCAATATTTCACATTCCAATGAGTGATTTTGTCAATTAAATGAGAATGTAATTAATATGTGTTTCTATTGATGCATCCATTAATTTACATAATAAAAATTAAAAAATTCTCAGCAACACAAAAAAGAAGAAAATTAAAATGAAATCAATTTATAATTACCCAATTAGTCAAACTTATTAAAATAAATAATAATAAATGAAAAAACAATGTAATTTATAACCCGGCTTTAATAAGCACGACGTAATAAATCAACACTCTTCAATAAAAATTCATTTATACAGAAATCGACTCAAAACCAAACTGTAAATTCAATCGAAATGAATATCAAACTTCAACAAAACTTTTCCATTTACTATTACACAACGTATAGAGACACGGCTCTTCAAAAGCTTCTTTTTTTTACTTTTCAGACTCAATAGATTTTTGAGCAATCAAAGGTTACCCATTGAATCAACGTTGTGTCTTTCTTTCAACTTTGATTGCATTTCTACAAACATTTCATTTCCTAAAAAACTTCACTTTGAATCAATACTCCAAGTTTAAGTAAACTTCAAATCTAATTCTCATCCACTTTTAATCAAATTCCTTTTCTCCTAGTAAAAAAAGTGCATAAACAAAAGCAAAACCGCAAACTTTTCAATGCGGGTTGCTGTAATAACTTCAAAATTAATTTATTTCAACCAAAATATAAGGGCACATATTGGCAAACAGAATCTCCTTCATGTCACTTACAACTCATAAACCCTCGCTTGAATTTTTTAGATGTATTAATAAATCAGTGGATAAATTTCAACAGCACTCTTCTCTTAGAGGCTCTCCTTTAGGAAAAGATAGACAATAATGGAGCAGAAGTCTAAAGTAGAGTTACTGATTCAAAATTCTCTTTATTCTAGAAAATTCAATAAAGGAAACTTTAAAATATACGAAAAAAAAAATTCTTTAAACTAATTTTTTAATTTTGGAATTACCTTTGTCGTGGCCAACAAAAAGAACTCATTGTGTAGGGAGCGCCGACAATTTTTGTCTTTTGACATGGAATTATAGACTAACATCTGTAAATCTTGTTTACATTACCAGCTGAACTTAAACCCCATGTAAAAAAGACATACAATACATTTAGTTTAATTAGAACACGAAAATATAAACCATTACCTATATATAAGCTTAGACCGGTAAATCTATATCAGAAGGTTCAGCTGTTTTGCACATTCTGGGATACCAAATCCTAGTTTAGATTATATTCCTGTTTGTAAGGGTATTGATCAATACAGAGAGTTGTTTAAGATGGGCGCTATATTGTTTTAAAACAAATGAGATGTATATAAATGGTGTAGAAACGCCATGCTTCAGCATCTACGTTTTCTGATTGAAGCGTTGTTGTTTAAGGTGGACGTCATATTGTTTTAAAACAAAAGGGAAATATATAAATGGCATAGAAATTCCATGCTTCAGCATCCTCATTTTCTAATTGAAGCGTCGTACATCACACGCACTATTCAAAATTATGGACAAAGGTTACTTCTCCCAAAAGGTGGTGGGTAATACACAGCCATTTTCCCACAACACTATGCGCACTTTCGACTTCGCCCCCGTCGTTTTGTAGTATAGACGTTTCTATTCCGTAGACAACTCTACAGAAACATCAAATTCAGTAATTGTATATTACAATTATAGATAATAAGTTATATAAAAGTACCTAAACAAATTTTTATGTTAGGTAATTAGTGCAGAATAACAGTCTTATATTCCTTGTCTGTCTAATACAGATTAATATGAGATCGTGTACCAGCGGTCTTAAAGTCAGAGCTTATAACTATAAGCTTGCTGGTGCTGGTTGAATAATAGATAAAAATTTTAAAATTTTAATAAGTAATTTCATTCTTTCAACATAAAAGTTGGTGCACTTCCTCAATATTTTTTGCTTGTCTGGATTTTAAATCCAAAATCCAGCGGATTTGCGCATCCTTTTGACTTACCCATAAAACATCCCTCAATTGACAAAAATTACAATCAAATATAAATTGGTGGTAAAACGAGCAATCATTGCAACAATATGTACTTGAACCTAAATTCGAGTAGAGTTCGAGAGAAACAATTGTCATTTTATTGGACTATTTAAAAAATATGAAATTTGATATTATTGCCTAACTACTGTATCAATTTCCAAAATAATAGTGACATTTAATCTAATTCAAAAGCCACATAATCGATATTCAAGTTTCAATTCCAACGCACACGATTCGATACTAAAAATCAGACCGAGTAAATGGAATTTTGAAAAAAGAAAAACTTGAGGTTGCTAACACGCACCTTTATTCGATTGCAACTCTCGCAGGAGGAGTTGTTCGTGCTCATCACTCAGTTGACCATGAAATGAACTCTCATTAGTGTGGACGAGAGAACACCTTAAGAAAGCTAAAAGCCACCTTCTTTACTTTGGATCGAATTAAGGTGTATCCACAGAGTAGAGAAATAAAAGAGGGGGAGTAAGGGAAAAATGAAAGAAAAAAAAACCCTATCCCCAACTCAGCAGTGCGCATGACTGGCGTTTGTAAAGAAGAGATGAAAAGAAGAGCGGATTTGCGCTTTTTGCGAGAAGATGAAAAGGGGAAATAGGGGAAGATTTCTGTTGGTCAGGTGATGGGGCAACACTAGTCAAAAGAAATCGCAACACAAGGAGAGAAAGTACGGACCAGGAACAATCATTGTGATAACCCCATGTCACGCTTCAAGGGTTACATTGTAAGTGGAGAAAAACTATGTGGTAAATAAGTTACAGAGAAAAAAAAAGTTTGCAACCATTCTGGAAAGTTAGCTTTTTTTTCTGGTGGCATTAATCAATTACGTCACCTTAAATTTTGTCGGTGGAAGATGAATGTTGTCTGCAGGGAAGATGTGATGAAGATTTTTTTTTTTCGAGAAAAGGAAAGGAGAGTTTGAATTGAGTTTTTTCTTAAAGATAATTTTTACCTTCTCAAACACAACCTTTAAGTATTTTTTAATCTTTGGATTTTTTTTTTCTTGTTCGATTTTCTATTTACGTCTTGAGAGTGTGCAATGGAAGGCAAAAGGCAGGAAAGTAATCGCACAGGCAGAGCTTCTTACACAATTGAGAAAGGGGAAAAATGTGGAGTTTAACTACAGCAGGCGACATATCAAAGAAAGAAAAAAGTTGGAAATTTCTAAAACGAAGAAAATTACTTGAGCTTTTGTATTTCTTTCTAAACCCCCTTCTGAAGTGTTCTTACATAAAACGTCTTTATCTTAGATAAGTAAATATCAGAAAAGACTTACAATTTCATCTCATTTAATATTTAAAATAGCATTTCACTGGGTCAACACATGAAAACGTTTTTCTTCTAATAAATTTCTAAAAAAAAAAAAAAGCTTTTAAATTTCCCTGAATATTAAACCATGTTAAAAACCTGCTTTCAGTACATCAAGCTTAGATGTTTTGTCAATTTGAGAAACCTCACGTAAATTTGACTGGAACAATCGCGAGGTCTGTCCACGTTGATCAAATATTTGCTTGGCCACTGCATTATTGATCACTAAACAAAAAGCCGGGCCAACCACCAAAATGACACAAACCGATCAAATCCGATTCTCTCCTTTTCCCTTTTCCCTTCCTTCCTACAAACAAAATTGAAACTCGATTCTGCTGACACACGTCTTTTCACCTGGGAACTATACTACTTGCGAAGAGGTGCTGAAAAACCACATCCACTGACCCAATAATAATTGCTCATCCATCCCGTCTGTCCCATCTCTTTAATTCCCATCATTCCTTTTGCTTTTCCTCGTCCACAATTGGCTAAGTCGATTTTGATCCTGGAAGGATATTATTGGCTTAAACTTTCTTTACTATAAAGTGACAACTTGACGTCATAACGAAGTTAAAATGATAGCCCTAAGAATAAAGTCATGTATAATTACAGAAACTTGCTAGAGTAAAATGACTTAGGATTTTAGTTTTGGCGGTGCTTATAAACGACGGTGTTGTCCTTTTGAAAGATATCGCAAAATAGCGTTTAAACAGACGCGAAATTTTTTAAATCTGGCAAATTGTTACTTAATTTGCTATGAAAGCGACTAATTACGAGGCTTGCATGATGTTTTTATGCGCTTATGCGGTCACTGTTGTTAGTGGCACAACAGTCGCACTTGTGGACATAAATGAATGGCGTTTTAAACGTACTAATGTCACTAAGAAAAAATATCCCTTACATTTTTAATTATTTTAATACTTTCACGTAATGATTCAGTCATTAGGTAAAATCACAGTGTATTCACACTAGACCCAATGTAACGTACAAAAGCGTAGATGTGTTCAAACGCTTCAACTAAAACGCGGCTTTTTTTCATCCGACAAGCACCGAATAAACGAAGTAAATTCTACAACTGAAATAAAATTCTGTGAACGCTATCAATATAATTAACTACGTATAGATCAATCTCCTGCTCAAAAGCGACTCTAAGTTGTGAGCCTTCCATATTTGGATTTCTGCAAAATCACGGCATCATGCGAAGTTACGATACGTGATTTGCCTTTGATCGGCTATACGCAACAACATGTAGCATAAAAGTCGGTATTCAACTTAATTTGTAACGTTGCCTTAAGTAGCCTAATCTGATGACTGTAAAAGTCGGAACTGGTTTAGATCAGCGCTTTAAAAATATAAATATAAAAATAATGTAAGAATTCCACAGTATGACGGTTTTTAGGTAGGTGGTGTAAGATGGCAATATTTCTTATATGTAACAATACTTTTACATATTATTGAAAGAAAATGAACGTTGTTTAGAGTGCATTTCCAGAGTATTTTGTAGTTTCACTTGGTGTAAGACAAATCTTGACAGAGGTACAAAAAAAAGTTTACGTGTGATGTAAATCACAATTCTAAGACATTGCTCGTTATATTAATAAAAAAAAACCATGTTAAAACGTCTCCAATGGAATGACCCCAGTGTGCGAACATTTTGAAAGAGACGCTATTCTTTAAACTCGCAATGTAAATACTCTCCTCAAGTCCCCAATCAACGTACGCATGCTCGGAAAATGACGTCGACATAATCCAAACACGTCGAATAAATTATCTCACCTCTTAACTCGTCACACTGTTACAATATTGGTTTAATTCCATCTCGTGCAATATTCTCTTTTGATGTTCCATTCCGCTCCCAATTTCCGCTTTTGCATCGCAAATTAGCCAATGCCTAGCATCATCTCGCATACATAAGACCACAGCCTCGTTATAACCAACACTTATTCCTACCACCTGTTTTTCAAAAGAGGTGCACGACAGCTGCGACAAGTTCATTAGAAGAGTTGTTTATACGCAAAGTGCACAACTCTCTTTTCGTGAATATGCATAAGGAATAATTGGTTACAACAAGAAAAACTCAAAAATTCCAACGTTTTATTCCTCCGGGAAAAATGTCTTCTCTTCGTTCGATAAAATTCGGCCATTTTTTCTCCCACGTTTCCCATCATCTTCTCTCCGTACTTAGTCTCCAACATCCCAAGAGATGATGATACCGATCGCAGTTTTTTCTTTTTTCCAAATTTTTTTTTATTTCGACAAACGCGTTCATTACCACGTCCTAAGATGCGACGAAAAGGCCGATAAAAACGCAGTTGACGTTTGATTTAAAAGATGATTAACCTGTTTACTTAATGGAATTTACGTGTCGATTATGAGACGACCAAAAACGGAAAGATGAATCCAATTGACTTTTGGTCGGTGACGAAAATTCCGATCGTCGATTCTTCCACCTGGGGGAGGTTCATCTTCCCCCTCCCCAACTCTTCTTCTCTAACTCGATTAAAACGGGCTCTTCAATCCGTGTCACATTAATTACAACATAAGCACGGCTACCCACTCTTAAATGCACCAGATGCGCCACCTAACGACCAAAAAAATACCTCTCTTTAATGTAATCGGTTATAATTACTGGATAGCGACCACTATAAAGATGGAAAGGGAACAATCTAATCAATGCTTTAGTCTCGTCTTTAAAATTTAAACTCGCTACACTTGGTTACAAACTTTTATCTAGCTTCGCCTTTCATTTGATTACTTAGACCCCGGTTGGCGAGCCTTTCCAAACTCTAAACAACCCAATTTGTCGCTATTAAAAGTGCCCTGTATTTCTTAAACAAGTGAGAGATGAAAAAAAAATAAGGCAGTTTTAATGAATTGTAACCACAATCTAGTTTCGTTTTCACTCTCTCTGCCTTTCGTCAGTTTGAGTGTGATAAAAGTAAATATGTTACAATAAATCAATTACGTGATTGCACTGCACGATAATACAACAAACAGCGTTTCGGAAAATATTTCAACATTATATAGATTAGGATCTAGGTTTGATCTATTTGAGTTGTCTATTTAGTGTATTTTTAGAAATTTTTCTGATTTTTGTTTGTTGTATTTTATTGTAGATTTTAGAGTCTTAGACGCACACAATAAGACAGACTAATTTACAGTGTGCTGGTTTATTTCCTATGTTTTTTCCTGATAAACTTAATAACTTATTCCAACGTTGAGTTATTTTTTCCCCTAATTTTTTTCGGTTAAGTAATTTTTTTGTATTCCCTAACCAAAAAAGAGCAAACTCCTTTTTTACTTCATTTCTCCTTCATTTCTTTTATTATTTTATTGCTTATTTTTTTTCACTTTCTTCTCTCATTTGATTTCACTAGGGGTGCTTTTGAGGTTGGGCTTCACTGCAGATATCACGTCTCAATTGACAATTTGGCAGAGAATAAATATTTCACAATATTACCCCGTCATTTGGTTACATTCCTAAGTGCTTTTACGATACCCTAATATATATTCCATCAATACGTAAGCTGAACCTTTCACTGCCTAATACCCATTCGCCCTATTACTCAACGTCCACTACAAAATAAACAAAAATATCACCATGGAAAAAAAAAATCACAAAATTGGATAAAATGCAGAAAACACGAAATTCGCATCCAAGCACAAATTAAATTTAAAATCATTTTTATTCTCCAAAAAGAGTAAACATTCAACTTCTTTCACTTCCCCTGCACTAAATATTTCAGTGTTAATTATCGAAAATCAATTATAAAGATGATGCGACGCTTAACAAGCGGAGTCACACTTTGGTCACTGACCCGAGATAACAGCGTTTCAATACACTAGGAGAACTCATCATATCTTAAACAAACCACCTCCAATTAATAATCAATTAACAATTCTCAATTTTTTGCAGTTTTCGGGTCAGAAGACGAAGAACGTCTAGTGAGGGACTTATTCCGTGGGTACAATAAACTCATACGCCCAGTACAGAACATGTCTGAAACAGTCAATGTGGAATTTGGCTTATCCTTCATCCAGCTCATCAATGTGGTAAGTATCATTAACTTTTTAATTACTCCTCGATCCCATTACGAAAATTCCACACCCGAAAAAAAAGAAAATTGAAATATTTTCAGCCAAGCAATTAAAGAGTGAGAGAGAGAGAGAGAAGAAAAAAGTTACAACAAATTTAAATACTTGGACAAAGTTTTGGTTGAAATTTGTGACCCAACATTTTCTTGCCAAAGAGATTCATTGCCAACTGTGGCACGTGCAGCATAATGAAACGCCAAAGGAGAGCAGAGTTAGAGACCCTTCTCTTGGAGTCTCGCGCCAAGTCTCGTCCAATTAGTACACGCCATTTTTCATGACCCAACCCCAGCGCACTTCGCATTATACAATTATCCAACGCCAAAGATCCCCTCCCCCCAACAAAGTGACGACTTAATTTTAAGCAACTTGTAAATTATGTATAAAGTGAAGGGTCTCTCCCCATCGCAATGACAATTTAACACCTCAAGAATGAGTATTATTAAACGTTACTTGGTGCCAACCTTTTTTAATAAATCATCACGCATTTTTATTGGCATCGAATGACAAACACGTTTAGGTAAAGAAAAGCCTTTAAACCCAAAGTGGTTTCTAGTTAATAATTTAGAAAGTGATTGTGAATGTTAACTTAGAATATGTCAGTCGGAAATCATGTTTAAGTTGCACAAAATTGTCAATAGGTGTAAGAGTGAGAGTGCCTTAGCTAGACACAGTTGAGCTTGTTTGATGACGTCAACAGTTTTTCTGAACTTATTGGTCCACTAACTTAAATACATCAATTTAAATAATCTCTTTTTTTCAGTGAGGCGGTGTAACCAAATGAAATTCAACACTAGCACTTTACAGGTTACTAAAATCTAAAATAGTTCATTCCTTAAGTTGAACATCGTATAGAAATTTTTGTTTATTAAGTTTCCGCTTCAATTTTGTATGCTCATATTACTCTAAACAACGCGTTTGCCAAACATTTTTGTACTATCGAATTGCAAGAAGTTATACACTTTTAAAAATTGTCAACAAGTGTTGGAAAAGTGTTGATTTATATTAGTTGTAAGGCATTGCTGATTTCAATAATTTTTTTATTTAGTTTAGCTTAAAGGTGAGTTCTCACTTGTGTTCTACACTGGACTTAATGTGACGTTACATAACTTAAAGTAATACAAATGAAGTGTAAACAAAAGTTTAAATACGTACGTTAAGTTAAGGTTGCTAGTTTTTTTTTTTTTTGAATAATTCATTCTCTCAGTAAAATATTAATATCGCGAAAATTTTTTGACGGATTCGGCGTTCACGTTGTTTATTTTCAAGCTAATAATAGCTACTTAAAGCTATTTGGTTTTGCTGAGACCAAACAACTCAGTAATGGAAACGGAAATAGAACAGGCAGATTCGTGTAAGGGGTAGGTACACAAATAGTCTCTATGGAATAAGATTTGTCATCCAATTGTACGGTGACAGTCTATAAATTAATCCCCACTCTACATTAATAACTAATTATAGCTTTAAAATGCAAATTGCATATGCATTAAGTAGATATCATTTTACATATTTATGCACAGTTAAATTGAAAACTCTTGATCGAGATAACTTTCGTATATCTTCTTACACTTATCTGGTTGTCAAATGCGTTGGTTTTGGAAATAATCTTAGTTGGCTTTCCTAATTTATCACATATCAGCTTCAATCATTAGCTATCACATTATATCCAACTATTGCTCACATCATATGAATCCCCTTAGTAACGGATTAAGCTGTGTCAAATCTGTTTATGTGCTTGCCTGAGTCCTAGAAGATACTTGACCCAAAAACAAGTTTGCAATTAGTTATTTAACAATATCATTTTGACAACAACATCAGCTGACATAGTAAAAATTCATTTCAGCAGTAACAAGTTTGAATTCGTTTTGTAAATCAGGCGTAAAGTACCACTATATAACTCTTAAAGTTGTTATTATGAAAAGAAAAATAGGAAATTACAGCCAAGCTAAGAGCGTTTCCCTTCTTAAAACCAACAACCGATTATCCAATTTTCATAAAAATTTCTTGCAGCGCTGGTTTCTCCCACACTATTGATTAATCCCTTCACAACTCTGGGTTGGCGCTCAAAAACTTAGATCGACTGAAAAGCCGACATTTTATCTCCCGTTTTCTCAACGGTCGATTTCGCCACCAATCACAAACCCAAACCCGTCTAATAAAAAGAAAAAGGCGAGAAGAAAAAAAAGCTTACTGCGTTTCTTACCTTTAGAAGAACTTTTTTTCTCTTTAGAAAACTTCCAGACGCGATGTTTACATTAAAGTCACAACTTCTTTTCTCTCTTATCCTCTGGCGTGTTTGTGTTTTGTATAAACTCTTCTCACTTAACACACGTTTGAATCCAGTTTCTGAGATGAATCTAAAGTAAGCTTCCAGTTCAACTGCCACGTCCCAAGCTTCTTTTCCTCTCTTTGAATCAATAAAAGATAGCTGAGACTGTCTTTTTCCTTCTCCTATTACAGGATGAAAAGAACCAGATAATGAAATCCAATGTTTGGCTTAGGCTGGTAAGTATTCATTTTTTTTCCATCCACACACCTAATAATATCTCACCTTTTATATCCACCAATTATCTTGTTTACTCTTTGGTCGCCTACCACAATAAACAAGTTCAACAGACTGGAAAAATATTATTTACCAAATTAAAAATACCCAAAACATTCCAGTCTGCACACTTACCTTAACTAATAGCAGAGTTGCGGTTTAGGATTTGTTTTTCCGCTCAGGTGAATCTAGCCTATCACTTTTTCCCTTCATTTCCCTTCACACTTGCTGCGGAGCTTTGATTAATGCTCATTGGCTTGCAGAATTTCGACGGGCCACTGATTCTAACTACATCAAATACCTGCAGTTAAATTTGCCATCACTTGGCATTTTTTATTTCTTTTTTTAGTAAACTTACCCCTTCTGATCTTAGATCCAATTCCGAAAATACTTGAGCACAAATTAATTTTCTTAAAGGTCTTCTAACACATTTAGAAAAAAACTCATTACTGTACAATTAACATTCCTGAAAGATAGACAACTAATCTTAAAACAGACGTTTTTTTAAGCATGTAAATATAATTAAAACACAGGTAACCTTTTATTATAATATTTTATACCTTCCTTTTATTATATCCATTAAAATGAAAAGCTGCAAAGAGAATAGAAAACCAGAATTAATAAGGATTTTGCACTCATAATTTAAAACTCCCATTTATGCTAATTTAAATACCTTTTCACTTATGACAGTGTGAGATTAGCGACACCTGTGGTTAAGCAGGTCGTTAAGTTAAAAATTATATCTCGAACTTTTGACCTGGAGGAGATTTAAATGATGATATAATATAAATACATAAAAATAAATAAGATTGACAGTAGAAGGGGAAAAAAATGTTTTTTCTCCATCTATATAAAGTTCCGATATTAATAAAACATGAATCACATTTTACCAATTCTTGAAAGGTCCAAATTCAATATTTGGAAAGAAAATATGAAAGATGATAACAGAGAAAACTTGGTTGAGCATAATAGCCATAGCCAATGGGCTTTGGAATTGGAAGGTCCAGGGGGAAAGGTCAGCGGCTTATCACGACCTCCATGGAGAGAGAGAGAATTGTTGGCTTCACAAGGTGTAATTAAACATGAACGGAGTTGTAAAGTAATAATTTCTGATAATAATGCAGATTTTTCAACCTAACACAAAAGATAGTTCATACATCAAATCCCATCTTGAAATGCACTTTTATTCTCTTGACATTTACCTGTCAATAAACGTTGCATCACTGACAAAAGCTTCATATCATATTATATTTGTTCAAGACCTGGAAAATTTAAAAAACAAAAAAAATATTAATTAAATTAATAAGTTTTGTAATAAAACTGTAGGGTTAATGAGGCGTTGAAACGCCTTTTGTACATAAACACTTTATACTTTACCGGTCCTCTCCCTAAAGTAAATTACGCAACACTTTTAACACACTTAAGTTTATAACACTTGGCGTAACCATTCCCAAAGCGTCATTCTTTAATTCCTCCCTTGCCACACCCCTGCAATTAGTCCAATATAGAAAGAGTTTAAAGTACTTAACAAATCACCAATAGTTTCATCAAGGTCCAAAAATCCCTTGTGAACATGTCTTTTTGCTTGAGCTTTAATTACTCAAAACTTCACCTGCTTCATTTCCCAAAGGTGTGGGTGGACTACCAGCTGCAATGGGATGCCAACGACTATGGAGGAATTACAGTGTTGAGATTGCCACCTGATAAAGTATGGAAACCGGACATAGTACTTTTTAACAAGTAAGTTTCAAAGAGTGTTTACTTATGGTAAAAGAAAATGTGAAATAGAATTTTTTTTTGTTAATGACTCAAAAGTAATGTTCAAAGGCTTCCAATATCGACAAACAACACGGTTTTTCTTAACAGCATTTTTGAGTCCATTTGTGGTGTTAGTAGTTCTACAGTCGTATTGTTATTGTATGGGCAAAAGGTCACGATAACAGATTCTAACGTGGCAATTCGATCAATCATTTATGTCATCAAATTGCCAGATTATACATTATTTTGCAAATATGCAAACTGAGTTGCGAAAGTTTTGAATGCTCCTATATGTATTTGAAACTAGCTTGTAGGTAAGTACACCAAACGTAACGTACGCTGGATGAAACGTAGCCTGATTTTACCAAAACTGATTGCGTTGGCATAGATGACTTTGGCCAAGACCCATCAATCAAATGTCAATCAAATAAATAGAGTAAGTTCCATACGGTGAATAAGTTACGAAAGCATTCAGAGCCGCCGAACGGCTGGATATTATCAAACTGAACGTGCAGTTGACTTGTTTCAAATTTACATTAATTGCATCTTGTCCACAGTGCATCATGCAAGTACCGTACGTTACGTTTGATGTAAACATTTGGGTTTACAAAAATGCTCACAAAAGTGATCGAAAGTTTGCAAGTTAGCGTTTACTTCGTGATTTTGCGACTTTAGTTAGACAACGTTTTAGTTCAGTCCTACTAAAACGTTAAAAGGCCGTTGTAAGTATAACAAAATTTCCCACTAATGTTTGCAGTTAAACTTTATTAACAAATAAAATGCATTTCAGTGCTGACGGTAATTACGAAGTGAGGTATAAATCCAACGTTCTCATCTACCCCGATGGAATGGTTCTATGGGTACCACCAGCTATTTACCAAAGTTCGTGTACAATCGACGTGACATATTTCCCCTTTGATCAACAACGTTGCGTCATGAAATTCGGTTCGTGGACTTTCAACGGCGATCAAGTGTCACTAGCATTATACAGCAACAAAAACTTTGTCGATTTGAGTGACTACTGGAAAAGTGGTACTTGGGACATTATCGAGGTACCTGCATACCTCAACGTGTACGACATGACCCCAACAGAAACAGACATCACATTCTTCATCACGATGCGGCGTAAGACGCTCTTTTACACGGTGAACTTGATCTTGCCCACCGTCCTCATTTCGTTCCTCTGCGTTCTCGTCTTCTATTTACCAGCCGAAGCCGGCGAGAAAGTGACGCTGGGCATTTCCATTTTGCTCTCCCTTGTAGTGTTTCTCTTGCTAGTGTCCAAAATTTTGCCGCCCACGTCGCTCGTGTTGCCTCTCATAGCCAAGTACCTTCTCTTCACGTTCATCATGAACACCGTGTCCATCTTGGTCACTGTGGTCATCATCAATTGGAATTTCCGAAGCCCACGCACGCACCGCATGCCCAATTGGATTCATCGGGTTTTCCTTAAATATCTTCCCGTCATCCTATTTATGAAGCGACCCAAGAAAACGCGTCTCAGGTGGATGCTAGAAATGCCTGGCATTGGAGTGCCCCATGGAGCTCCTACCAGTTACAGCTCGCCCCAGATGCGTCATTGTAATATGAAAGGCCGCACTGAGCTCATGGAACTCATGCAACGTTCCGAGATGCATCATCCCAATTGCAAAATCGCACGCAAACCCTCAACAGAAAGGGATCTGCCAAGAAGGGACAGCGAGGCATCTGAATCTGTTTACATGACGGCTGATGCCTACAAGGCTACACAAGCTGTTGAATTTATAGCTGAACATTTGAGGAATGAGGATGAGTATATTCAGGTAAGCTCAAAATAATACTTCGTACAAATCTTTCTTTCTACTCCTTCAATGGTGTCTTTATTTTGACGCACAACGTTAAGTGTTGCGTGCGGTCTTCAAATGGCTGGTTCACCTTGGGCATAAATTCAGCTTTTGTTTTTACTTTATATTGCTTTCAAAACTATACTGAACCATTTTCCTAGTGGAGTTTTGTACAGTATTGAAAGCACGAACTGCCTTAAATAACCGCTTTCTTGTAACTTTTGAAATTTTCAATACTATATCTTACCTTTTCTTTTTTAAAGCTTTAGAACTGAGCATAAAAATTGGGACAAAGCGTTGCCGACATTAGGTCTAAACTGGCAGGGTCTTTAGCGTGCAGCAGCGTATTATGTATCGCTAAAAGACGGCAACTTTCATTTTATCTCCCATTATAGTAATCTTACATTGAAATTGTTAGTTTTTGAAACAGTGATGTCCAACAATTTTTTTTAAGTAAGACACCTAATAAGCTTCAATTTTGCATAAACAAAGACTTTCTTCTGCATAGCAGTACATTAACAGTTCCCAGCTACACTAATAGTAAAAGAAAGAAAGCAATCTCTTTGCTTACATGTTACTATTGTTCGTCAAAATAGTAAAAATAAAAACATGATTACAGTTTAGGGCTTTGGCAAAGACCCCTGGTGATCTCTGACAATAAGGCGGCTCAATTTTATGTTAGAATGTCATTATATAGTTACTCTATGGTTAGGGTTAGACCAAAAGAATTGAATAGTTTGTAGTTGTATCAATCAATGGGAATGATAAAACTACTTCAATTTTTTTTTTCAATTGAGGCCCTTCAAACATAACCTACGATTTTTGGCATTTTTATAATTTTATCCAGGCCAATAAAACAAAGTCTTAATGCCTTACTCCTAATTCGTAACTTATGTATTAATCAATCAATCAAATGATACTATGCGACGTTCTTCTTGACGTCACTGTTGATAACAGACGTAGCTAGACATTGTGTCTGCACTGGTGGAGCTTATTCACAAACTTCCCGAAGCAATACCATATATAAACAAGCTTTGACACAAAAACAACGCTGGATTGCAATGCCCAGAAAGAACTGACAATAATAATCCGTGCTTTTAGGCAAACAGAAAAATGCCCAATACTTTTTTTGCTGAATATCCTAGTGTGAACCAGGCAAAACTCATTTCTCTTTTCACTCTTCCAAAAAAATGGGGTGCTTCTTCAAGGTAGCACTTCAGAAAAATGGCGGAGTAGAAAAAAAGAATGTGTGCGCGTGAGGGAGCAAAGTGCATTTGCCAATTTCCCTTTACATATTCCATTCGAAGCTTGGGCAATAAGTTTGTATTGGCTTTCAGGTTCGCGAAGACTGGAAGTACGTTGCCATGGTAATAGACCGCTTGCAACTGTACTTATTTTTCGCTGTTACCCTAGGTGGTACCGTAGGCATCCTTATGCACGCCCCACACATATTTGAATACGTAGATCAGGACAAAATCATGGAACTGTACAAATCTGCTTGAAACCACCGAGACAATTCTTATATCAAAAATAATAAGAAAAAATATTAAATACAAAAATAAGATTTAAGAAAGAAAAAAAAAACGAAACGTTTTTTTCCCCTTCGGATATCCACAAGGAAATCACGTCACCGGAAGTCGTGCCAAATGGCGGCTGTGAGAATGTGTTTGTGTGCAAGTGTGACGTGCTGGATATCGACTGTCATCACTCTCGTCATGAGAATCTGTGGTCACGTCACGTGACAAAATAATTCCAAAACCTTGTTTTTGTTACGGACGGGTTTTGGAGAAAATGAAATAAAAAGAAAATAACCAAAAAAAAAATAAAAAACATGAAGAGAAAAGAATTCCTTACAACCCATGTTTCTACAGTGTTCAAACCAAAAAAAAAAATTCTAAAAATTTAAGTAAAAAGCGTGTAGTGTACGTGTGAACAACTCTGTTCATTTCCCATGATGCTCTGATTTTATAGTTTTTCATTTTTTGTTTTTGTGCAAATATTGATAAAAAAAATTTTCCCCCTGAATAAAAACATGTCAAGCGGGAAGTTCAACGAAAATTAAAATAGAAATTTGTTTTTCAAAAAAGAAATCCTGATATGAGAAAACTTAAAAAGAAAGCAACCTTTCCCATGGGCTTTAGTTATTAATTAAACATTTAAAAAAGGTGAATTATTTAAAAAAATATATTCAAAGATGTAGAGCATTAACTGTAGTTTGTTATAATTTGAGCATAGCAATAATCTGCATCTAGTCACATTCGCCCATGTATCTCTCTAAATAGCTTTTACCACAAATTGTTTATATTTTTTCCTTTGTAATATTTGCAAAAAAAATTCTTTACCAAAAAAAAAAATAACATTTTCTTAAAATTATTTTCCCCTTTAAAAGTTCTTAATTTGGACATTTTAACCAGATTATCTTCAGAGCAAACCGTGTACAAAAAAAAAAATAATTGTTCTTTTTTTGTAAAATATTAAGGATGTTTGATTAAACTTTATATTTGAAATTTCTATTATTTTTCATTCAATTGTAATTTGTAATTTCTAATTTGCTTTCAATTTTACCAACTGCCTCAAAGAAAAACTACACAAAAAGTATACACACGCTTCGTGGTAAACAAACTCAAGTGGAGGCGCATGGTGGTGAAACATGACAACTAAAACAGCGCCATTTCTCTTTTAATAAAAAAAAAGAACTGTTTCCAATCTTTAAGCTCAACTCAAACATGAACGAATGAGATATACTGTTTTTTACATTTATTCCGTCCTTTTTTCAATTTCATTTTTCTGTATAAATGAGCCAAATAATGTAGCTTTATTTCAAAATTTATTAAAATTCCCAAAAAAAAATTAATAAAACGTTTTTAAAAATTCCATTCATTTCCCTACATAAAAATAAGACTGGACACTTGCAAAGTTTATTCAACCAAAGCAGTTAACTTTCATAAACCTCAATTTCATCAAGCATTAAAATTGTACAAACTTACAAAATGGTTGAAACCATCAATAAAAGAATAATTTTGCAAGTTCAGTTTTTAAAAAGCCTAATTTACACAAACCATTAATGTTATATAATTATATATATGATGATTATTGTAGATGCTTTTTGGTATTATTATATATATAAATTGTTTTCAAACGATCACTTGTCTCCGTATTTTTACATACTTTAAATATAAAGTAATTCCCTAACACTAAGCCTCAATTAAATGTAAGAAACGTTTCTTAGAGAAAACAGGATTTCCTGACTTTAATCTGACCAATTATTTCATAGCCACCATGTGACATTTTATGGAATCTCTTCGTTGATCACGTCAAGAACTAAAACCCTGATGATAAAATTATTACACTTGACCAAATGTTAATAAGGTCAACTGATTAACTAATTTCATCATTAATAATCATTGTTAATAATTTAATGACTATATAAGAATTAAGAATGACCAAATTCTTCTAAACAAGTCTGAAATGTCCTTTAAATGAAATAGAGAATCTAGACAACAATAACACGTCTAAAAGTTTCATCAAAACAGCCTTAAGTAATCAAAATTTAATTAAATATCGTAGCTGACTATGACATATTAAAAGATTTCTCACTAGCAGGCTTTTTGTTTTTGAAGATTCTAACATCTTAATTTGCATTCATCGCAAGGTAAGGAAACAAAATGGATTTTATCATTCAATTGAAAGAGAAAAGCCCTCCACCTTCAGGATACATCTTCTCTAAAAATAGAAAAAGAGGAACACTCAACCTAATTACTATTGAAAAACTACATTTCAGCTAAAAATTTTTACTCAACTAAGTAAATTAAAATGTCACTCCCTCTAATTGCGAATTTAACAAACAAACTTTTGTTGTCTTATTTCTAGTAAATTAATGCACTTCAAAGAAAATTCTTCATCTCAACAAAATAATATCCAATCCGTTTTAGTCAGGGAATTGTCTTTGCTAGATAAACAACCTTAATCACAAATTGAAAAACTCCATTGGCTGGTGGTGGCCTTTGATCTATTATCACCTCATGGAACCATATATTATAGTGCCTAACATCAACATTATGAGTTTTCTGCAGATGATCGCTTGATCAAATCAATTCCATTACCAGCCAAAAAATAGATGGTCGGTTCATTCAATTTAAAAAACTCCACTACGTAAAGAGCAGGAGTAAATAAAATGGTGCTTTATTTACTTCTGGTAGAAGTAATAAAAGTCAATTAGAAGTGATTACACTTACAATCGCTCACATGTACAATGATAGTGCGTAGACTACTAAAATAGACTTTACCACTTCTTTAAGGGCTAGTAGTTGAATATTTGGTTAGAAAGAAAACAAACGTCATTTCCACATGTGAGGATTTTCGTTCAAGTTTGAAAGTGAACAGTATAGGCAGAGGTCTTTCGATTTGGCGAAACCGACAATCTACTGACAGTCTGCGAAAAATCGGCGGCATATTGGGTGACAAGTTGGCGGCTCTTCCACGGACATTCATGGTAGCCTGTAAGGCCAAATCGACGGACCTTTTTCGGACATTTGTCATATTTTTATAATCAATTTCATCAATCTTAGTATAGTAGCTTCCACGTTTTCGCGTGTGTGTCTACACCCAACACTCGTTGCAGTTTTACGTTATTTGGATTTGTGAACTTAGTACATATAACATTACAATAGCGGTTTAGCTTCTAGAATTCTTTAAATCAACTTTATGTATGTTTCAATACGTTTACGGTTATTGTCTTCGCTTGTTTGAATAAATTTCAAATTACAATGATAACAAATTTGCTAGCTCAACAGCTAAGCATTCGAATTTCCTATTTAAAAGAGTACATATAAAAGACTTAGTAAAATTATTTATTCATCATGACGTTTCTTGATTGATTAAAACTTGTAATTAAACTAATAACGATTTTTTTATGACAGCTATGTATTTTATCAAATCAATTCGAGTTATAAAATAAAAACCAAGCAAGTTTATTTTGACATTACCTATCAAAAAGCAAAGTGAAAAATTCCTCCCAAAAGAATTGAAGAAAATTTCTCATTTGAAACAGCTCGGCGAAAACGCATCTGGCAATCCATAATGAAACTTCTGACCATCCAAGAAAAATTCGAGGTTAAAAGGAAGAAAAATGAAAAAAAATAGCAAATAGTGAGTTGGAAACAATCTTTTGACAAATGAAATTCAGAGCAAAAAGAAATTGGAGGTGCATGAAACTCAGCCAGACGAAAACTCAAGAAGGAAAACTGCAGCTGCCATGTTTGTATGGGTGGGCGAGTCGTTCATAAATCAACCTTTCAGCTCATGAGACCCCCCTTATTTGCTCAAAGGCGCTTTCTGACACGTGCAACGGACAGGTAATAAGAGTCTTAACTTAGAAAACTAGTCTTTACACTTGACTTTTTTCCTCGACTAACTCTTTGTACAATGTAATCATTTCAATTTTAGTACAAGGTATTTTTTTAAATTTCTCAGCAAAGCACAACAACCACTTTTATTTCCTCACCAGGCACCATTATCAGCACTAGGAATGGGCCATCAGAAAGAGAAGGCGGACACTATCGTGCGGTTTCTCGCTTTACGATCAAAGAAAGAATCTCTGATACCTGTTTATACATATTTTTCAGTCGTGACGAGTCGCAATTTTCCACCGGAGCAAATTGTGTTAATTTTATCCCCTTTTGCCATCATCATTTTAAATAAAATTACTTCAAATGGAATACTTACATTTACTTACAGTCAACGTCCTTTTTGTGCAACCAATCAGAGGAAATGGAGGAAAAATTAACGAGTTCCAGTAATGGCTTTTCTTTCTGTCTTCAACGTCAATAGTTGTTTGAAACACCGACGTTGGCAGGTTTCAAATTCTAGAATAAATTAAAAAAGATTTCATTCCTTTTTCATTCCGTTGTTACTGTAAAGAGAATTGTTATACAAAATTTGTAAAATCTGAAATTTTGACGACTTATATTTTATAATAAAATTCACAGAATCCCATACAATATTTATACTCGCTATGCAATATTTAAATTCATTAATATTATTACCCTTCACATTTTTAGAAACTCCTTATACTAATTTTCTAAAATGAATGAATGAACATTGAAATTTAACTTCAGCTGACCAAAACTGTTAATGAATAGACCCTTTTCTTATTACACCAAATCAACAAAGCTTAAAATAGTTGAGTTTAGTTGTATCGTATAATCTAATTGCTTTTAATCAGATTAAGAATTGATTGCATTGTGACGATGGCAGATGGCATTATATGACGCTTCGAAAAAAAGCGTTAACTAGAATGCATTGTACAGTACCTGTTTTTATGACAAGTGACGTCGAACGTAGTGATCATTTCTCAATCTGTCTAACTAATTAGCATTGCAAGATATGTATAATTAACTACCTGTTAGTTAGAGACAGGTAGCTATAAAATAACAACCGCTACTATTGAATATGACTAAAATTTTAATCATACTTCAATCATTTACACTACTATAAAACAACTAGATAAAATATTTAAAACTCTTAATATTTAGACATTTCAATATAAAGAAAGTAATATAAGTCTCATTTTTAAAAGCTGCAAACCACGTCATCATAATTTGGTTTTATTTAATTCCCTACAAACCTTAAACCGAATGACCATTCCTTTTAATCACCCAGTTTTATGTCTCCACCTTGTTACAACTGCGACCACTCATTCCATAAACACAACATCCATTAAGACAATACAAACCCCAAAAGACCTTTTCCTTAAAATTCTCAAAAACCAGAAAAACACTTTATAAAACAAAACTTAAAAAAATAAGGAATATAAACTAAAAACCAGCACAACAATTTCTTTTATTTTCACCCATAAAAAACTTTTATGTTGACTACAAATTGGCAAGGGAGACGCCACGCTGATAACGAGGAGGTGTGGCTCACTACTATTTCATCTTTCTTTTTTCTTTTCCACTTCTTTTTCTTAAGACAAGGCGAATAGTAGGAGGAGATGGCACGACAGGTTTGTTTGCTCACTCCGTAAAAACACAAGGCAATCTGCGCCTGCATGTTCTAAAGCAGTGACGCGAGAGCCAGTTAACTAATCGACCCCGGCTGGCAATCTTATTACAACTCAGCCTGCTTGCCTCACATACACAAATTTTCTCTTGAAACTCATTCATAAATAATTTCTTTATTTATTTTACGACTTAAAAAAATTTCCTTTAAAGAAAAAGATTTTTAAGTACATAACCCTTAAGAGTGCATCAATTCTTGGATTTACAAATATTTGTATATGTGTGTTTACTTTTCAAAAAATCTCGACAGTAGTACTTACTCTTTAATATATAATTCCTCCGATTTATTTGTATGTAAAAACTTAACATAAAATTGTTGTCTACGCCCACCATAACCATGAGCAGACCTCAGGTATATTCATTGCAACGAAAATTTTTAAATGTGTCCAAATAATGTGTTCCAAACATCAAGATTGGTAAGGTTCACGACATACATGCAGTCAATCGAGGCCCTTTTGACAGGGTTAGGTCTTTAATAATTGCATCAATTCTGTCTGTATAGCAGGTAATTTACTGGAATGTATTTACTTAAATAAGTAAAGAACCTTTTATGTAATGTAAACACGTAATCTCCAAGATCTTCTTCAATTCTCTCTAAATTCTAAAATTCATGTATTATAAAACCCCCAGTTCTTTCTTCATTGTGACGCATTGCAGAAAAAAATACCAATGTCCATTGAGACTCACTTGGTCGAGGATTTTTAGTTCAAGTAGAACTTGTGTTTTATCACCCTACATGAATTGCAACACCCAGTGTTTGTCAACGATGCTACTACCAATGGTCAATTCCCAGAGGAGGTCACACACCTAAGTCTATCTTAACATGCAACTACCGTTGCTTCCATCTTTCTCCTTGTAAGGCCTATATTTTTTTATCTTCCTCTCTTTCCCCTTATCTCCTCTTCCCTCCTTATCCTCCTCCCGGCCGACGAAAAACGTGCGTCTCTTGGCACCCATTTGTTCGGACGCGGTGCCAGCAAGCCGTGATTGGCATAAACAAGGCTCGTCCAAAACGTCATCATCTCAAAGGTCATCGAATTGGTTAAATACGAAGAGGAAATGATACAAACCATCGACACTTGCCAAATGTTTGTTGGCAATGTGTCTTTTGCAAGCGAAACTTTTCCCCCAATTTTACCTATCTCTTTTTTTTTTCTATCTAATAAATTTAACTCTTGCCGGTGCTTTGCCAGCAAAATGAAGAGAGACTTGCCTTTTCTGCAATACTAACCGCAAATCCTGGACTTTTCTCAAAAATTAATTTTGGTATAAAAAATGGTTGGATAAAAAATGTTGTATCTCAAGAGATGTTTTTATCATTTCTCATTCTTTACTGCCACTTTCTTAAAATAATCTCAAACCAAATAATTTTCTTTCTGACGTGTTCATTTTTATAAATAGACTTTACCTCAATTTTTTTTATCTCATCTTTAACTTTTTATGTCCTTGTTAATTACCAATTTTTTTCCAGTTCAAATGTTTCTCCTATTTTTTATAGCCAAATGCTTTTGTTGTTAAATGTCGATTTACCCTCCATTCTTTTATTGTTGGGTTTTGTGTTGCAGCACATCTCAAATGTTTCAACCAATTCGAAGAAATATTTTTCTTTTTTTGTAAAACTATCCACCATATTTAATTGTCTTAATTTTTAAATCAAATGCAACATCCTCTTTACTTTTATAAACTACTTACAATTTCAGTCTCACAAGTCACTCAATTTTCTGCGACTGCCATTTCTTATTACATTCCACTGATTCTGCTGATACTGCCATTTTATGCCTTCGAGTGTTTTCTTACTGCCATCTCGTGTCTTAAAGCAGCTTTTTCCAATTTTATTTTTAAATTATAATCTGGAATAGGAAATTTTTATAAATTATACAATTTGTATTCTTTAAGTTATTAATAATCTTCCAGAATAAATAGACAATAAATAATTGCAAAGACCAGGTAAATAATTCTATGACATTCAACATTCTATTGGTAAATAATATTTTCTTGCACATTGTAATTAAATTTCTGCAGAATTTTGCATAAGTGATAATTTTCTAAAAAATTTCTGCTTATACTTTTGCATTTATTCCGGAATATTTTAATAGACTTGGTCCAACATCTCAAATTTATACCTACAAAGACGAATCAATGGCCTGCTTCATCGGCCTGCATCATCCCCGATTTTTTAAATATATAATCTGAAATAAGAGATGTGAATAAATTAGACAAATTTCTTGAAATAATTTAATATTTACTAGGAATTAGTCATTGGAACAGTATTGGATCGTCTGACGTTTCCAAAGCACTCCAATTTGCAAATCAACAAGACTTCGATCCTGCAACAAACAACTTGCAATACTCCTCCAATAGCCATTCCAATATCATCTTCAATACATCAATATTTCAATTTTTAATTTTTCCAGAAAAGATTTTTCGATTTTTTTTTCCAACTCCAAAAAAATCCCCGAGAAAAAAATTCCATTTCTTGCACTCTCATTTCATCTTTTTAACATCACTTTAGCCACCGTTTCGGGCGCTGAATTTATGTCATTTCGCATAACTCTACATGCCCTCATTTAAGGACAGACGTCACAAACCAGATTCAAAATGAAGGCCAAGAAAGCCGCGCAAAACTTTTTTCCCCCTTTTTTTTTCCATACGGGTAGCAGATGCAAGTGACGACCCTGGTTTGGAAGTGCAATAGTCACGTGACGCAAATTGCAACGGTGATGAATGAGTCCCCACCACCACCAACCACCTGGAATTACGGGTGCATGGCCAAGTGGACTCGTCCGCTCTACTGTGCGCACATGTCTCGAAATGCCTCTCACCCCATTGACCCGGCAAAATGGATGCGTTTTGAAGAGCTCCATCATCCAGTGCACGCGCGCGCTACTAAAACGACGCTTTGCCACGCACCCTCTGCCAAGTACCTCGTCATGTAGAGGTCAGTGGTTCAGTGCTTCTTGGGGTGGTGGCGTTTGCGTTTCCTATCGACTGATGACCAATCAATAGCTAATAATAATTCTGTTTATTAACGTCACGCTTCTCTCTTCATCCATTTACAACTTGTGTTATCGAGTTTTCCCCTCGCTCTGACGTCAATCTTTCAAGTTGAATTGTCACTTAACCGCTTCTCACGTTTCTAATAAATTATACAAAAATAAATGAAACTTTTTATTAAACACAAAAATTCTTAACATTTTCTTAACTCTACAAAATGAATATTTTCGAGTGAAATTCTTCATTCTTGCAATTTTAATATCGCCAAATGAATTTTAAAAAAAACATTTAAAGAATTCCTGCATTTCTAACATTTTTTTTAAATTAATAAAAGAAAAATGTTTTATGTTAAAATTTTCTTGCAATCAACTGTTTTCTTTCTCAATTTCTTTTACAAATAAACAGTTTTCAAAGCTTTTTATATCCCATAGAGGAAGTAAAGTTTGTGTCATGTAAGAGAATAGATTCGATGCCTAGACACGTGGGCATCGATATCTCAGGTGAGCTGATAAACAATCCCCTTTTTATAGTAGAGGGGTAAAAATAGTGATTGAATTGGTGACGCTTTTCGCACATTGAGGGACTTCATCTCACTTTTCCTCATCAAATTTCCGTAAGAAACTCTAGTAGATAGAAAAGACAAGTTGGCTATCAACGTGTGTTTATTGATTGTAGGAAAGAGTTAACAAGAGTGGACGGTCAACCGACTGACCACTGGTCGAAGAGAGCTGTTTCGTGGACGAGTTCAGTCTCCTATCGATCGGTTCGTCCAAGGTTTTCCTCTCTCGAAACTGTTTCACTTTGCTTCGAGTGGTTTGGTGACACACTTGCCAAATCAAATACGACCAAGGGCACAATAGAATCATGCAATTTTTAGCTTCAGGATATAGGCTTCATTACGGTTTTGAAGATTTTTTTTCTCCAAGGAATGAAAAAATTGTATCAAGTGTAAATCAATCGCATCTTGTCATTCACTTGATGCTGTTACTATGAAATTTCAAGTTAAATCCGTTTCGAGTCTTATTACTTTCAATTCGCTCCATCTTATTCTCCCTCTTCCCCCCTGTTGGGTGTCCGTTTTGAGGATTATCTTTTCTCTCTTTAGGATGTTGAGCGTTGCCTCCTGCAGCGTTGTTGTAGCGGTGAATAGGAGCTGCATCCACGCCAGAAGATTGATGGAATGGAAAAATGGATAGGGAAATATGTGTATTCAATATTGAGGAAAATAAATAAAAAAAATTCAATTTTTATTAAAGAAATTTATTCCAAAAAAGTAGAATCCAAATAGTGTTTTTAATTAGTTGGTTTCTTTGACGTTTTCTTTATTCCTCCTTACATGAGTCAAACGTAATGAAATTAACGTAACCAATAATTAAAATTGTTTTTGCAGGTTGCAATTTTATAGAAGCAGTTAACGAAACTGTAAAATTTAATTTAATACCGACTTTAATTGCCATAAAAGTCGCGTGTTTAAAAGTCCAATAAAAATTTCGTACTATAAAAACTCATAAATTTCATCTTAGATTGACCCAATTGACGAACTTCACCTGGTCACGTCATCAAATCTCAATGAATCAATTTAACGCTCACAACTGTCTTCTTTTTAATTAACCTTAACCCCTTAAAATTTACTGAGTTGGAGTATTTTTAAATTTCCTAAAATCCTCGGATAAAAAATTGACAGGAGCGAACTTTCAATTTATTCGCAGCTTTTAATAGAAAAGCAGAGAAAAGAGAGAAAAAAAAATAAAGGAGCATTTTATTACTTAGAATTTTTCTGTTTTTTTATACATCCAAAAAAAGTTTATTCCTTTCAATAATTCATTATGGATACAAGCTGATACAAAGGACAAGATTTGCAGACGAGGGAAAAAAAAGAGTGGAAATAAAACGAGCAAGCTTTCTCAGCATCTGGCCCGTTACCTGGGCAACGGCTTGAGCGTCATAGAGCGAGACGAGAAGAGATGAGATAGAATGGCATGGAAATAAAAGACGACTCAACGGCGATGACAATTGCAGCGACGGATCGACCCGAGGAGGGAAAATCTTAGTCATATAAGCGGACAACATTTTGTTCTATTTGTCTCGAGTGTCGTGAACTTGCAAATTGGGTTTAATTGATCATGAAAAAGAAAGGTTGAAGAGAAACACAATTTTTACGCATCGCTTTTAATATTTCAATTATTTATAATGGTTTTTGGCAAATTATGTCGTTTGCAGAGAAGCCCAACTCGGTGCGGGGCTTTTAAAAATTTATAATTTTATTTTTGGGGTTTGTTAATTTTCGTCGCACACATATTTATTGTTTTAAAGGTCGTAAAAGACAAACACGCGTGAGGAGGATGTTTCTCAAGTGTCGGCAAATTCCATACTGGTTTAATTAATCGTGAATGGGTTAAGGAAGTTTTGAGACGTCGAGTGTTACTTGCGATAAATTTACGTCAGTTTTACGTAAATAGTTATTTAGGTGATATGTTGGGGAAAAAAAGGTTTTAAATATTCAAGAGTTTTAAAGTCAGAATTCATATCCGTTGATAAACATGATTTTACATTCATTTTTCTGGAGTTTATTTATGTTATTCTTTTTCCTTGTTGCAGTTTTGTTTATCAATGTTGAAGATGGAATGTCGTAGAAATCTTGAGTTAATTTTTTTTTGTTATGGTTTGGATAAAATTGAAAACTTATCTGAAGATCATTTTCTATACGCCTTTATTGCCTGAAAACCTGCAATGATAGCAGTTCTCTTTTTGCAATAATCCTCAATTGATTGACTAGACTAAACGAACATTGCAGTGAAGCCAAACACCCGTGCGGAGCTTTAGCTGACATACGTACTGGCTTCTGCAATTCTCTAAGGTCGTTGTTACTTATAAAATTAATTTTTCTGTTTCGTTAGTAATCGATCGGCACGATTCTGAAGCTAATGATGTCACATACTAATTTCTTGATCAAAACGTGTTTTAGATAATGTCAACTTCTTCATCGTAGAATCATAGTGGAATTTTAGTCCGTATAACTGTATTTTAAATAATAACTACCTAGCATGTTTTATTTGGAAAAAAGTGGTGATGAGACTAAAAACAAATTATAAAACGATTAATAATTAATAGGCGTCCAGTTACAAAAAAACTGTATTAATTCCTTCCCGATATACTTTGTGGTTACGTCTTATGCGGCTTATGCTGACACCTTAAGCTCGAGATATACAAAATACTTCTGACATTTTAAATTTTCAGAATCCCTTAAATTATGTTTCTAAAAGTTATTGATTTTATCATTCAATTAGTGGGAGATAACTGAGTGAGATTGAGTTTCCAATAATTCTTTAAACTATTTGGTGTCCATTGCTGTTGACTCTTTTTGCAGCGAGCATTTCAAACACTCGTAAGAAATAATAAATGAAATGCGTCTCCCTTAACTCAGTACTTATTTTCGTTTGTAAACACGTTTCGTATTTCACTCGAGTACAATCGGTCTATTAAAAACACCAATTATGCTTCCCCCAATTTGAAAATAAAATACTCAAATTACAAAATCAAAATCCTCTCTTGAATAAAATATTCAGAAAACCCCTACTTCAATCTAGAATTTCAAAACTTCATTAAACATTAACCAAAACAATAAAAACTCAAAACTCAAATACACTACCTCAAACCAATTTCCTCTTAAGATCACAAAAACCGGGGATTTACAACCCTCCACTAGTCAATCAAGCCAAAAAATTGTGATTGATGCTAAAAAAAAATTTTTCCAAAAGCAAAAACAAACGAAAATTCCACCGCAAACAAAACTCAAGTAAATGTTTTTTTTTCTTCTGCTCCTTTTGTCTTCTCCATGTTGATAAACTGGTGTTGTTGTTGTGCCCTTTTACTTGCACCAGGGACTTGTCCTCGTGTCTCTGGAGGTTAAGACGACTCGGGAACACGAAGTCTGACATTGGGAAGAAGCCGTTCAATCCATTACGAGAAAAGTCGTTGGCGAATGGGGATGAGGACGGAGGGTTAGTGGTGCACCCATTTCTTCGCAAATAACTTGTCCTCAGTGATGATGCCAAAAGATCGGTGACCTTTCACAATCACCCTCAAAACACCCCAACTCAATATTCTTTAAAATATTCCTCTGGAAATTCCAAAGCCCAAAAACTTTGGAATTGCAATCTTTATTTCGGGTAAAATATAGAAAATATCATACAGTATTGACAAAAAAGACGGGTGGATGAACTTTAAAAACCACTCACAAAACACTTCAGATACTGGATACTTAAAAATATTTTTATTTTCAACCTAATTAGAATAATCCGAAAAATATCAAATTCCCAAGAGGGATTTTTCATACTGAATTCTAATCTCATAAGCCTTTTAACCCAGTCATTCCCTTCATTTTTTTCTCCCTCCCAAAGAGCAATGGGAACATTGAATTAATTGGCCGCATCAGTCTTGGGATAAGAAATCCGGTTGCTTTCTCTTGAGACTTGGCTTCAACTGCAGCTCGAGGAAATGAAGCAAAGAATGCAATCTCACCCTTCTCCTTTTTACAACGAATGAAAACCCTCAATATAATAAATAAAAAATTAAAAAAAAAGTCCACAACACCAAAACGCACTCATTCACGTGACATAAAATAAAAAAATATTTCAAAAAAAAAAGAAAAACATTCCCCTCCCCCCACAAACAACTCCCCCCTCTAAAGTAATAGTTTTTCATGCTCTTCACAAAAAGCTCTTATCACATTGTAACATGCACAGTTCTATTATCTGCCTTTATTCACGTCCACACGTCATTTACCACACGAAAATGTAAGGCCTAATTTGTTGGAGCAGACAAAAAATAATACGAAAAGAGAAAAAAAATTTATTTATTTTTTCACGGTTTAAGTTCTTCCTTTTGTGCGCCTTTTTTTACCTGCATCAGGTAAACACACAAGTCTACTCTGTTTTTGCCATCCATCAAGTGAACGAGATGGAGATAGAAACACACTCTGATTCATCAACGATGCAAACGTGTCCCTACAGATGATCATAAAGGGAACGTTAAGGGTTAACACAGGTACATTCTCCAGGTAAATAATAAATAAGCAGAGAGAAGACACCGTGCGCCAACAACCAAAACCAATGCATTAGGAATGGAAAGGAAGGGATGGGTTATAAAAGAAAGGAAAAGTGTGTAAAAGTTAACTTTTTTACACATAAAAAGTAGGGGGTTTGTTGTTTCGTTTTGGGTTTTTACGTTTAAAAAAATATTAATGGAAGAATGTTGTTTTGGAAGTTGTTGTTGTTTTGGTAAGGTTTAAGATGAAAAATTTCTAAGTATTTTTGGGGGATTTGTCCAGAGTTGTTTTAATACCTTGTTCAAAATTACGAGGTTTAAGTTGGATTATAGGAAGATATAATAAAACTGACATTTCTAGCGATTTAATTGATTCTAATGTTAAAGAAAAAGGAGAAAAATCCAAGGACGGCATGCATTAACCTGTTTTTCTTTCATTCCTTTTTTTCACGTTGAAGCAGATTGTAAAAGAAAAAATTGTTAATGCATTTGTATACGAAGAGGAACCTACAGGCAAAAGCCAAGCTTGAGCAATTTATTAGGCTTTTTGGCAAAATAATTCAAAAGTTTTAAACAAATGTAGGTATAATTTAGTATAGTACGAAACCATACGCAGTAAATTAAGATATACATTTGAAATATTTAGGTGAACTGCATGTTAAAACCCTTTTAGAATTCGGATAAGAACTTTGTTGATTATTATTGCTCATGGATAAGTGTTCAATTTGTAGCACTTTGCCAGTGTCAACACAATTGACAATTGCAATTGCAATTTTGCTCGCTAGGACACCTGTGCACTTTGTCCTAGTGCACAAAGGATTGAGATACAATTTTTTTTTAACCGTTTCAGTGTTACATTACTGATCAATTACAATTTAGCAACCTTCTAGCTGCACCGTTCTAGTATAAAACTATTCTAAATTAGTTTGAATCTTCATTTTTTTATACAAGGCCCATTTTGACCATATGATTTAGCACAGTGAAAGATCCCTGTTTTGGAATATTCGCGTTCAGTTTAATGTGGTGACATAGTTTGATTTAATACATTTTGTTATTTGTTTCGGAATTCAAGCAACTTCTTCCATAAAAAATGTGCTTTTGAACTTGTTGAAGATTTTCTACTTGCATTTAACATCACTTTTGCTTTGACTGTATTTGCAGATCAGTAATGCTCCTTTTTTGTGGTGAAGAAACATCATATTTAGATTTAATGTGTTTGGTTGTGTACATAATCGATAAGAGACTCATGAAAATGTGCGGGATTAGCTTCAATTACTCCGGTAGGGCGCGTAAGGTGATGTCGGGGTCCTCCTCGTTTGAGGCTTAGGCATGCGTGACTGATGTAGGCACATGTTACGAGCTTTAAAAATGGAGCATGTTGTTTACATCAAGATATCTCGCGAGATACCATTTTCATTCAACTGATGATGAATTTAAAATTTGGATAAACACAAAAGATTTCTAAGCACGTCACATGTTTAATTTTAAACCTCACGGGCGACGAACAGTCAACACAAAGACTTTGAGTACACTTGCCATTATTTTGATGGTGATTTAAGTTTGTTGTGGTTCATTCTTCCTAGTGCTTTGCTAGCGAATGTCCATCTGTACAATTGTGTTCCGACAATATTTCAGCGTAATAATAATAACAAATTATAGTGATAGATTTAAGAGAAAGATACTACGCAACCGCAGATGAGATCACCTGTCGTTTGAAATAGCAGTTCTTCAAGATTGCTTTTTGATGACAAACACATTCAAGAGTGAAATTAATTTTTCAACTCACTCGTGTCGAGATTGCTCTTACAAATTTCGGATTAAACTCTCCGTTTCCTCTGGATTTTAATTTTTCACATTCACTACATATTTCCTCCCACCAGTTATCTCCACCGCTTTATCTCAAAATCCGACAACGCGGCGGGAATTCATTTTTAATATTAACTAAAATTCAATTAATATTTTACCCTAAAAAAATTGCAAAAAATCATAGAAAAAACAAAAATTTGATTTACCATTTCCAAACATCAATTTAAACCTTTCAAACTCAATCAACCCGTATAAAAAAAATCCACAAAACAAAAATTCCAATTTTAAAACATGCAAATTGTCATCAAACAAATCCTCACGAGAAGAGAAAGAGAAAAAAGTTGGACTTTTCGTGAATTTCCAATCAGCACCTACAGGAGAGAAAGAGCGAAAAAACCATCATGTTTGCACAACTACAGATCTTTCATTAGATTATACATAGAGAAAAACAAGAAGTGAAAAATCAAAGAGTAATGTGTGAAGAACTTCCCTTGACGTTTTTCTTCAACACGTTCAATTGAATTACACGTGGCTTTAATCTATTTGTACCTACGTCAGAAAAGTCCCTTACTAAAATAAACGTTTTTAGATAGAAAGAAACAAAAGTTGAATAAATCTTAATCACATTTTCTCTGCAAAACACGTGTCTGTATATACACGAGTTTCTCGTATTTAACAAGCCTCTGCCAACATAGATGACACAAGTGATGGATAGATGTACTCTTTCATTCTGACGTACTAAAGGAAGCAGCAGTGATTTGGACCCGAGTTGACATGTTGGAAGAAGAGTTGGATGAAAAAATGAAAAAAAAAATTGTGGGGGGAATAAAATTTTTTTTACTGAAGTAATCTATACAAGATGTGGGGAATTTGCGGTAGGGATATACAAAAAGGAAAAAGTGGATAGGTATTTGTCTTTTTGAAATGTACTTCTGGGTGATGGTGAAAGATGGAAGGAAGACAAGAGCTGAATGGAAAATTAAGAATTAAAATTGTTATAATGCTCCCTCTTGTGTTGATTTTTTTACTTGAAATATGGGAATTTTTGTTTAATTAAAGTTGAGATTGTTTAAAAAGATTTTTTTTTATACGAGGAAAAATGAAAAATTCTTATTTAAGTGTTGGAGGAGGTTTTATAGCGTAAAATAAGCCTAAATCTGAGTCACTTAGCTGCTTTTTAGGGATGTTAATCATAAATTTTGTCTCATGTGCACATTTATTCACAACCATCAAGGGTTTTAGAGTTTTCTAAAATTTTTAACAAGTGGGGTATTAAAAAATATTCTTATTTTGATCAAATGACTCATAATTTCAAATTACAGCCGAAATTTAATTCAATTATCAACACATGACGATGCAGTTTATTTTATTTATCTGTTAGCTCTGTTAAGAAAATTTTCTTTATTTCCATATCCGAGAAAAAAATTAATTCCTCACATTTTTCTTAAAAATTCATATAAAACTCAACCCACATAAATCCCCAGTAGAAATCTTTCAACTTCAACTTTCTCTTCAAACCCACGGCATCCAGTAGAGAAAAAAAAACCGCATAAAGAGAAAAGAAACTCTCGGCCCTCGCGTACAAACGGGAATCATATTTCCAACATATGCCAAATACATAAATTTTACAACCTCATCCAACATGGAAATCTCCGCAGGTTACGAGTATCCTACAACCAATTACTATACCCATCTAACTTTTTTCTACAACTTGATAAACAAAACACTAAAAAATTTTTACAACCACTCAAAATTTCCGAGATTAAACCCAAGAGAAAGTGACTTGAAGCATAGGAAATTTTTTAAAAAACAAATTAAACATTGTTAATGTCAGTTGACACACTTGTTTCCTAGGATGCATTGACTCCTTTGGCCTGGGCACATTACAAACCAAATTGGTAAGCGCGCGTTATGCAGCGCCCTCTCGCGGGAACCACGTTCGTGAACGGATAGGCACCCGAAAGAGTGTGGTGTTGGCATTCTCGATCTGATTGGCGGGGAGACAGGCGAGCTCGGCGTGCGCGCAGCCGAGCCTGCGCTTGCCTCCCCGCCATCCGCCACGCGCCTCCGATCCACACTCCGACGCTTATTTGGCCCATTTCCGTTGTTTCCCATGCTCGCTATCTACAAACTCGTGTAACCGCCACCGGCTTGCGCTGCTTCAAGCGAGGTAAGTGTTGCATATTTTAAAAAAATTTTTTCCAACTTTTTTTTTCTTCTCTCAATTGGCGGCTCTGATTTCAAACTGCATTTAATTTTTTTTCATTCTTTCTTGCCAACCATATGCGTACCATTTAAAAAATTCTTCCAAATGAAAGGTCCTGAAATATTTTTTTCTCCAACTTTTTTTTTCTCATCAAAATTTAAAAAATTCCTTGTTGGCAGCTGTCTTCGTTCCACGTATTGTGTTGGCGTTAGGTCAATGTTCGGGTTCATAAACAAAAGTTCGGTTTCCAAACGATCGAGCAGCACAACCCCAACAAGAGGGATGACGTCGAACGAATGAGAAAGATGCAGGCAATAAGTTTAAGGGAAAGGGGAAAAATGTAAATTGTTGATGCGTAAGAAGCAAAAAAAATTGAAGTGCTCTCTATGTATAAAGAGATGCAAATTCAAAAGAACAAAGGAGGAAATGGAAAATTGAATTTGTTGCTTTTGTCCAAATTAACTACATTTCTTAATGTACATTTCATCGATTTAAAAAAAAAAACTACATTTTAAATTACATTTCACAAGGAAAAAACTCTTTAGAATCACTATCACTCCAGTTAGTGTCTTCACCAGACTGCGCTTTCTTTTTATGAACTCATTACCTCATTTTCTTAATCAAACGAGACGTGCCAATCAGAACGAAACTGACCTGCTACTGTAATATACACCCTTGCGGCGGTTCGTATTAAATGTAAGCGAGTAAACGAGCAGTAATAAATAAGAAGAGGAAAATTAAACTCTTGTTTATTATCCTTGTTTATTCACGACCAATGTAACCCAATCGAAAACCAATATATTTGGGGAATACATAACCATGCGTATTACATTACGGATTAAAATCCTTGAATTATCACAGCCAATCAAATGGTCACACTGTAAATTTAAGTGACTGAAATTTATAAGTGGATGGAGTGTTTTAATTCCAAACACGAAAACTGTAGGATTCATGGGCTTAAGAAATCGGATTTGGAACTTTGGTTCAACTCAAGTTTACTAATAATGTAGCAATGGACTTTGCTAAATTCATATAGAATAGAAAACTGAAGCATTAAATTTCTCAATTAGAATTTCTCTTAATAATTAATAAAACTACTCATAAATGTGCTCGCCAATTACATTTATTGCATCAAATCAAATTGTTTATAAAAAATCTTAGTCCTTTGATAAAATCACAGTGATATCTGAGACAAGTTTGAAAATAGACGTCAATTTTTTTCAGCTCTCTTAAGCTATCTTTTAGCCACAAAGATTCTAGACGTTGTGTGAAAAAAGGCGTAAAGTAATTGCAATTTCGAGTCACTTAAGTGACAATATTCTAGGCATGTCCAGACATTCTAATTCAGTGCAGTTTTAAACAATTCACGTAACACAAAGTTATTACGCTTTCCATACAACAACTTGGATGAAAAGTGCAAGCTCACCAAGTGCCAAAAGGAATCTTTCGACTCACTAAATGCGAGTCCAAGTCCCGAGTGAACAAAAGTGCAATGATTGTGTGGCCCAATGTGGATGCATTCACCATTTCACTAAACAGCCCTTTTTGCTAACATCTCTTGGGTGTACCCATCCCTCTCTCATCACGTCTTGATCGATTTTTTTTTCTTTTCTTCTTTCAAACTGCAAAAACCTGTGTTAGAGTCAACATCATCTCTTTCCCCCTCCCTTCTTCTTCCCTTCCTTTTTTTTTTAATTTTCACTTTCTAACACCATTAATGGCGTAATTGCGTTTCCACTACTCAATGGAATTGTGCACAAAGTTCTAATTTCATCGTCGAGTTTATTTACCAACTCTTGTTATTTGTCAACTCGTCACACGACCAATGTCTCGGGGCAAGATGGTCTTGGCAGCTGTCGTGACCTCACACACACGCCACAGCTAAACAAGAGATGCTCGAGTGGACATTTGAGCAAATCTGAGGCCATAGAACGTGAACCGCATGGGTCACATCATCACGGCCTCTTTATGGGCACCGAGTAAATCTCCAGGTCTTGTTGTTTAGACGTGGCGGAAATTTAAAATCAAATTCTGCACCTCACACAAAAGGGGAGAAATGCCGATTTCAGCTCGATTCCACTTTACGTTTTGATTCGCTTTTGTGTCGCGGCACCAAGTACAATTCCACTCGCAAATTAAGTCGAGTAGGTAAATCTTACCGACACCGTATTAATAATTCATCATAGAGTATGAACGAGTAAATGGAATTTAGCTGTATGATTTTAGAGCAAGAGAAGTGTCGCTCCGAATCCGACTTGTCATTTCACTCTTATAATGCCGCAAGAAAGAATGAGTGCACTTTAGAAAGCGCAAATCTTAAATAGATTCATATTGCAACAAATTTCACTTTTATCTTACAAGTTCAATTTGTTCAGAACTTACAAAAGTTGTATTGGCAACTTCAAAACTTCATGCTTTAAACTCAAATGAATAAGATATAGACACTACTTTAGATATACATGTTTGTGCACTATCCTCAATTTAAGAATGGCGACTCAATGACATTCATATTAGAAAATTGAAGCCTTCAATTTTTCTGCTGCTTCTGATTAGAATTCTAGAATTGAAAAACCTGACAAAAACTTGAACGTATCGAACTGCTTGACAAAGAATTGAATTTGAACTTGAACGTGATTGTAAGTATCAGCAACATAACAATTCCACTCATAATACTTTTAGCATCTTGTGTTTGTCGACTACAAAATGGCTTCAGTTATTGAGACTATAAAATGCATAATATTTTCACGTTTCAATTTACATTGCATTTATAACTAAAATTTTAGATACATTTCTGATCATGTATCACCTTTAGTTTTAATTCATTAATCCATCCAGTCCGTCCATGAACGAAGATCACCAAACAAAAATTTAATCCTTGTATTAGTTCAGTACCTTATCAATAATTTCGGCATACCAGAAAGCAAACAAGTAATCCAATTACGCTTGTAATCTTGAAAAATGCAGTACCATTCCATTCCCCAAATAACCAACCGATGGTCAATCGAGTATTACAACGCAATCTTCCTTATTCTCAAATCCTCCTAATCTCCAACATTATGACTCAATTAGTAACTTGAAAACAGGACGAATATATTAGCAACTACGTCCTTACAATATTAATTAACTAATTAATTAAAATTCTCAACACTTATTACTTAGTTTTTGTCTGTAATCTCAATTAAATGACCGATTACTTATGACCAATTACAAGCTCAATCACCATCCTCCTCAACTTTACAATTAACAGACGAGAAATGAAACAGTTTTAATTTAGGAAATTTTCCATCTCCAAGTTCGAAAACTTATCTAATGTCTAGTGATTCGCTACGCTTCATAATTCCATACATCAAGCACGTAACCTAATAGGCAATTAGTTTCTATCCCTAACGGAGCGTGAATGGAGATTGCAAATGCACATCACTGATGGCCATATACTCCCGCATCGCTTTACAACTTATCACGCAAACTCGGCTTTTATCGTGCATTTCATCTGCCATTTATAAATAAAACTTAGACAGAAAACTTCTCTCAACTTGGGGCACGGTTTTGCGGTCACTAGTCGAAGATGAGGCAGCAGGAAACGTGGCGCCTTGTCACTCTTGACCACAATAACGTGTCCACAAGTCCAGTAGCGAGCGTGACCAATGTATTTTCTTGGCAAATGGTGGTGCTTTGCACGGTTTTCTCTTGGGTAACAGGTTGCGAATCTGCTTTAAAATGCTTTTCACAAAGTTTTAATCGCAATTTTTCATTTCGTAAAGGAGAAAAACTTTTGCCAGAAACTATCAATTACACTTTTTATCTCGGTTTGAAAAAACAAAGACATGAAATTTTCTTCTTGTAAGAATTGTTTGTTGATATCCGAGAACGGCCGTTGAATTTTTTTGAAAACAGAAAAATGAAAAATGCATTTGTAGATAATGATAATCGACTTTTATGAAGAGTGAGAAATGCATTTAACACGCATTATAAAACATTTTGCGCAAGAACAAATAAACTCAAGTCAATTAAAACAAAGAAAAAAAATTGTTACTCAATACCACTTTCCATTCTCATTCATTACGTTGATAAGACGTTGCACTTTTCCCCAAAACTATAACTTTCAACCCGCGGAGGAAAAAAAAAAAGATGAACATGCTTCGCCGTGCGGGTTTGAATAGCTCGATAGAGGCAGAGAATCCGCTTATAAATTGTGGGTTTATCAATTTGAAGAGCCCTCTCCTGGTTTCAAAATGGATCTGCACAGAGTAACGTAACGCTTTTCATCGGACTCAATTCTTGTTATTCCGTCTACGTCATGACGAGTTACGAGTCGCTACTTGCAATTAGCAAACTTTATTACTTGCATAATTTCAAGTCTTGCCATAAGGCAGAGGATGCTAAACAGAGAAACAGCTGGCAAAACCGCATCAATTCTTCGCATCCCACACGCTTTTATTGCAGATTCATTAAGCTGAAAAATTTTTATTGCTTATTATTTCCATTCACTGTAAAGATTTTCTTGTCTTCTCGCTTATTCCTTCGGGCTTGTCTATCTTCCCTGCATTTCGAACCTCATTATACCCCGCGCTAAACAGAAACTTGGTAAAGGCAACGCTTTAAAATTTAGTAGAATTTTGAATTAAAAGTGAAATAAATCTCTATCGAAGATTTCCTTAATATTGATATTTTTGAACAGACTTGATCAAATAATGAGCTCCCAAATTTGGTGCCCAAAAAAATTAAAGACAGTACCGGTCCAGTTAATATAGGCAGTATTAATTAGTAATCTCACTATTCCTAGAATAGTACTATTTTACTAAAAATCCACCATAGATGAATGCTTTGCACCTCAGTGTAAAAGAGTTTCTTGGTAATACCAGTCTTCAGTCTCTCAATTGCTACCCTTGCAAAGGTTAGCGGTTTCTACATAATTTTGCCATTTACATTACTTTACGGTCTGTAAAAGATGTGAAAAGTTTCATCCTATTTTAATAGCAGTTCTTCGTGGTGCGGTCATTCAGAGAGTTTTTCAAATTTGCAAATGACTCGCATCGGAAGTTTGAGGTTTAAACTCCACAAATATTTCCCCATAGGAGCAATGCTGGTTTATGCATTTACATTTCCGTAAATTATTTAAGAATTCAAAGAGTTTTACTTAAAAGTAAATGAGGCAATACGTCATAGACGCATTTTATAGTAAATAGTATTTCACACGGCAAGTAATTATGATTGCAGCGTCTGTTCAAGCGCCTTACCATATGATCTTCATCTTGCGTTGTAATAAATTTATAACAGTGGCTACTAAAACTCAATGTAACCAACAGCATTAACTTCCATTATTTCCACATATAAAAGAAATCTAATTTTTTGTTTTTATTTGTCCCCACTTGTCGTAAAGTGATAAGCACTTGTTACCAAAGTTAAACACTGCTAGATAAGTGTCTTTAATAGGATTTATGCACACCCATTTAGACTCATGCTTTTCTCGATGATTTAATTACAACCGGTTGCAAGCGCGCTCTACCGGAATTGTAGATACGTGCCAGCAAACGCTGCAACACACATTGTAACCGTTGTCAAGGTAACAAGAAAAGAACCGCAGACGACGAGATGCAGTTGCCATGGTTACAAGCAGTAGAAATTGTCGGCTGGCACATGCTGGAAAAATAGGAAACAGCTTTAGTAATCGCCTCCAGATACGTGCGAGGCACGCGTCAGAGGGTTTGAGGCTATGCACTTGGTGCGGGGGTGTCGCAGCATCCAAGATGGCAGCCGCGTTCATCTGATGCGATCGATGTTTGAGCCAAGCTTGGCGCTTTCCATTTAATCCCTCCAGTGAATCTTCCTGGCAATCGGAAGTTCCGTCATCCTAAACTGCGGACAATTGGCCGGACGCTTTTTAACTATTAATATATTTTCCTCTCATTTTTCCTTCTTTTTTTTCTTTTTGAGCCGGTGATGCGAACTCGAATGGGTGATGCCACGGCAGTGGCGGGTATGTGGTTGGCTGTTCTCTTAATCGATTGCTGGATGGGAAACGTACGAGGGGACCCAAACGCTAAACGTCTGTACGACGACCTTCTATCCAACTACAACCGACTTATACGACCAGTGGTAAACAACAGTGATAAATTAGAAGTCAAACTCGGCCTCAAATTAACCCAATTGGTGGATATGGTAAGTGTCAAAAATTCGTCAATTTTTGTCTATCACATTTAATCAATTCCAGATAACGTCTTCAATAAACCTAAATACTTAAAATGGGACATTTCTGACATTTGCCTACTTAAATTTTGGTTTAATTACTTTTAATTTTTTTACTGTACGCATGTTTTAAAGAGTTGGCCTTGGTAAATCACACAGTTTAGCACGCAAAAATTAAAGCTAATTTGCCACTAACAGAAAATTAATACTTTTACTTAATGCTAATGCTAGCATTAATGTCTATGAATATTTTTGACACTTTTTTTCCGAAAAAAAAATCAGAATTTAACAGTGCTCTAACTTTAGCTTTAGTAGGCCAAACAGTAGAGTAGATGCGGAACAGATGCGATTATGATATTATCACACAATAAGAGAATTTCTACAGTAATGTTGTAACCTAGTTTAGTCTCCTACAATAGCGCTAACGCAGATTTTCACCGCAGCAGTTCCACCTGCTATTTACTAATAACGTTAGTAGTAGCGGAGAACGTTATCCGTAACTTCTCTAACACTTCTGTTTTCCCTGCATTCAATTTAAGTCATTAACAAGATATTTCTTAGGCGAACTGTAAACCTCAGTTTTACTGTAACGTGAAACTTCATAAACTTCAACTTTATAAAACGATCCTATTCTTCTTTCTGTTTGACTGATTAACTGGCGAAACTTCATTAAAACAGAATTTTTATTTCTCTAAAAATTGTAATTACAAAACCACGTGGTTTGCTAGGTCCTAAGGGAAAAAAAGAAAATTACATCAATTAATAAGTCTTCAGTGAAACCTAAAAATAAACACTCACCTCATTGCAATCCAATTTCTCTTCAAAACTTCCAGTCAATTTATCGACTCTCCATCATATTTTTACCAAATTTCACGTCACTTAAAAGTGTAAGTACAAGTAAAGAGAGAGCGAAAGACGCGCATGAATAAATACAGCGTCTATTTAAGCAATTTAGGGATGGCTCGACCATTTCACGCATTTCCCCATGTCGTTAAGCAGTGTAAAACAGGATATTACCTCCACCTAATGACATAATTTTACATTACGGTGTTGATAAAGTGATGAATTTGTGCACCCGGTGATAAAACTTTAAAGCCCTTTGCTTGCCATCCCCAACTCTTTTCATGGGTGTCGTTTGACCCCCTGATGCGTGACGTGACAGGCCCTCAAAATCGGCGGTCCACTCGCTTAAATTATTAATGTACACTCTATTCAGATTTAAGGCTTATACCTAACGAGTTATGCGTCCCGAGTGGCTTTTCAAATGCAACACAGTCGTGATTTATTTTGTTAAATCTGTAGAGAATTATTTGATCTCCGCCTCATATTTTTCCCTTTCCAAAAATTGTGTAAATAAATGTCAGGGAAAAGGAAAGAAAAAAAAATATAAGACAAGGAAATTGGTCAGTTTGAAAACCAATCACTTGACCCATTTTTCTACCTGTCCAAACAAAAGTTCTGTAAATTAAGTGTAATGTCAGGTTTTGTCTTTTTTTCTTTTAAGTTGATAGCAAAGGGAAACTGAGAGATAAAAAAAAATATATATAGGGAATTGATTTAGTCGGTTGGAAAAAAAAAATCAATTGACTGGGTTTGGAAAACAAACACATCTTGTTTCAACGACAACATTCCAATTTGTTGGAGTGTTTTTTTTATAATAACAAGTAGAGAAAACTTTTCGACTTACGATTGGTGTAAATTTCTTTTGATATGGCGATGGTTTAGTTTATTTTTTTGTCGTTTCCCGCTTTTTTTTCTGATGAATTTTTTGATGAAATTTTTGATTGAAAGCGGCGATTCGAGTGCAGCGACTCGGGAAAAATTTTCTCTCAAGTATTTGGTCAAGATTGCGATTGAATTGCCTACTGTAAAGGGAAAAGTTTGTTTTGAGTTAGTTATGGCGCTAAACTTACACCTTGAACTCACCGCAAGTAAATGAAAGTTAATTACGGCGGGGAACGCGTTCGGTGAAAACTACGAGTGTAAATTAAACATTTATTCAACTGAAATGATTCTCGCGATTCTCGATCACTTGTAGAATAAAAGTCATCTAAAAGTAAAATTAAAATTTGTGTTAAAGTAATAAAAATAAGTTTTCTTGACGTTTTATTTACCAGCTTCTGTCTTTACGCTCCGCCATTTCGGTTGATCTAATTACGAGACCTCTGGTGGCAAAATGTTGAAGCTACGAGTAAATAGGCCTCTTTCTAATTACGATCTCATTCGACTTGGAAATCGAGTAATTTTGATGTATAGTCGACTAAAGAGCCAATCCTTAATTCGGTTCAACTTCTAATTTGGATAATTCAGCACCGACAATTACCCAAATTGGTCCCCAATTTGACAGTCAAATCACCTCCTAACTTTTGGCCCAATTCAATTGAGACTCGTCGTGCGCCGAGTTAAAACTCGCGATTCTTCCAATAAAAATAAAAACAGTCAACTTTTACCGTCGAATATTTTAAATTACGTTAAATCGCTTCAATTTATCCCGTCATGAACGATGCACTCTCAACGACAACCATCGTCCCATTTTACATTTATTGACAAGTAGACAAATATGACTAACGCAAAGTAAAATACACAAAACGAATTGTACTGAACAAAACTACATTATTTATTTTCTAGTTTAAACAAATAAAAGAAATTTTTTTATTAAAAATAAACCTTAATGTTGGCGTTTCGCTAATTAAAAAGCGGTTTTGGAGGATTTATTTAAATAAACAGAAATAAAAAAATCTCTGCACTTAAGATAAGTGTTTGAATTTTAAATCCTTAATTTTTTTTCCTTCATTTCCTATCGCAGTTTTTTCTACCTGGTTTTTAAAACCTCAAGAGAAATGCACGGGAGTCTACAAACAGAGAGTTTACTTTTCTAAGAACATCTCGACCCTGAGAGATAATCTTTAACCCATGACCGAGGCCAAGCTCTGTTCTTGGAATCTTTTCTATTTGCTGAGCTTTTCTTTGGCAATCTCTTCAACATCCGAGGGTGGCAAATATTGAGCTTGAATCCCATCTATGACCTTAGCTGTTTTTTAACTTGCTTTTTCATTTACACCTTCCTACATTTTTTAAAACGTGTGAATTACACTTTATCAATTCTTCTTTTTTCTCTTGGAGAGAGGGTAGAAAAGTAGAGGTACAGAGTTAATCAAGCAACATTGCTTTTATTTTACTACACTTTTTTGAAATTTTTTCTCATGAGAAGATGTAGTCCTGGTAGTGAAGATAATAAATTTAATCTTGTTTCTACCTTATTTTTTATTTACAGAATTTAAAAAGTCAGATAATGACCACTAATTTGTGGGTTGAACAGGTAAGAGAATTTCCAATTACTCAATTGAAAAAAAAGATTTTCATTCCAAAAAAAAATCAAAACATTCATTTTTTTTAGTTTTTTTTTTGGAATTGAAAATTGAACGCTGTCAAGGCACGGAAGAGTCGTTAATTAGACAAGCTAATTCCAGGCCTCTTGAATAATAAATGAGCTTGTCTTAGGCAATTTAAAGTTTGAAATGTGAAACGCATATTTAATTGCATTAAGCTTAAGATTTCCTATTTGAAAGATGTTAGAAACAAACAAATTCATTGCCGTCATTTTTCCTTCCTAAGGAATGGGTCGATTACAAATTATCATGGGCACCAGAAGAATACGGAGGCTTAGAATACATCTACGTGCCATCAGAACACATTTGGTTACCCGATATTGTTTTATTCAACAAGTAAGTAGCACAAGCAATTATGCAAATGAGTGAACTCCTCTTCATAAACCTAGAAAAAAATGCAACCTTAAAAAACTCATATAAACAACATTTTATTTACCTCTTACTTGCAACAGCCTGTGATATTTTCAAGTGTTGAGTTGATGCACATTTTATTTTACGAGCCTGTAAAGGAAAGTCGACTTTATTAACAAGAGTGGCCCAAAAAAAAAAACCTCTCTGCAATCACCCATCCCACACATCCCCTCGCACCTTGTATCAAAATTTACCTTCTCTGCACACTTCATTTTTTAACCTTCATCTCAATGCTTTGGATGCAATCTCAAACCAAATTTTCCATAACTTAACATTTTGTGGTAACCGAGGGGGAAGCGAAAGCATTTTCTGTTTATGCCAAGGACCCTGGCAAGGTTATTTAGCAAACGCCACCTCGGGTGGGCGCAGATACCAGTAGATCCCTGCCATGCATTGCCCACTAATACCCGCCATAGCTCTACCATTTATCAAGGGGTTGTGAAAAATGGAACTCCTGCTTTGATCACCTTACCACGTGATCATTTTGCCCAATTTTTCCTCCCCTGCTCGTTTCAGTTTTATTGCTATGATTTCTTAAAGGAATAAATTGCAAGACAATTTTATGTTAGTTACAGTATATTTTTTTAAAGTAATTATTTTTGCTTTCCAAAATTATTTTTTCCTGTCTGAAAAACGTGATCTAATAATGTATGAAAGGTAACTGAACAAATCCGTATTATAATTGTGTTAAGAAGGAATTTTGAGATCGAAAATAATAAATTACATCGTTGCAAAGAAATGTTTTTCTAGTTTATAATATAGCTGAATATTTAAGGTTAAAGATTGTATTTGGAAAGTTCCACTTTAGAAAATACATAGCAATGATTCATGAGTTTGTTTAGTTCAACAATTTGTTTTGATTTTTAGACACAAAGCGAAAACTTCAATATTTATGATTGATATTAATGATCACTTACATTAAAATATGCATTATCCTGTCAAATTTTTTTTCCTCGTCAAAACTATCTTCTGTAAAATTGAACAACCTGGAATGATGCAACCCAACTCATCAATTAAAAAAATATAGATAGATTTTCATACATTATTAATTTCTTTAAAAAAACCAATAACTTTAACCTGACTGATAAATTACAAATGCAGGCAACACTAGCCAATTAGAATAAAAATAGTATTGGTAAAGCTGTAAGCCACAAATGTGAATCAGATGATATATTTTCTCATGTATGATATGAATATTTAAAAGGTGATGCTGCAATGTGCGGTTGTGGTCAATGTTTGCGAATCGAACACGCATTTCAACGGTCCATTATTCATGTGAAAAATAATCAAATCTGATTGGTTCGCATTTTATTAGTGCTGACGGTAACTACGAAGTAACATTAATGACAATGGCCACTTTGTATAACAACGGTAAAGTGATCTGGAAGCCACCCGCCATTTACAAAAGTTCTTGCAAGATAAACGTCGAGTTCTTCCCGTTTGATGAACAGTCGTGTGTCATGAGGTTCGGTTCTTGGACCTACGATGGATTACAGGTCAGGATTAAGTCTTTTACAAACTTTATTAGTGGTTCATAATGTAGAGAACTTACTTTAATGAATTTTTATCCGTAATTTCTTCATCTAAATTAGGATAATCACATTTGCTTGTCTCATCTATAGTGGAAATTAATAAATATTCACTTGATTAATATTGAAAAATTCATATACAATAAAAAGACCCATTTTACATCAAAATTTTGAAGAAAAAAAAAATGTTATTTTTAAAAAGGGGAAAAGAAACCCAACATTTGATTAAAGATTTAAATTTTTCAATTTAAATGCAAAACTAAGTCGGGCTATAACTCGACTTGATAAAGAGACTCTTGGGCAGTCAATTTTTTTTTTCAAACTCACTTTCATTGCCTTAACCGTATTTTCTTAATCCAACGAAACGACTGTTGTAGGTGGATCTTCAACACGTGAACCAACTACCGGGTTCCAACATCATCGACGTTGGAATCAATCTGAAAGAATATTACACCTCGTGTGAATGGGACATTTTAGCAGTACCGGCTCAAAGAAATGAGGAATATTTACCTTGTTGTCCCAACCAACCTTACCCAGACATCACCTTTACAATCACAATGAGACGCAAAACCCTTTTCTATACAGTCAATTTAATCATTCCTTGTGTAGGTCTTTCCTTCCTCACCGTCTTGGTGTTTTACCTGCCTTCTGATAGTGGTGAAAAAGTGTCGCTAGTCATTTCAATCCTCTTGTCTCTTACTGTGTTCTTCCTCTTGCTTGCTGAAATTATCCCTCCTACTTCTTTGGCGGTACCGCTATTAGGGAAGTACCTCATGTTCACTATGATACTCGTCAGTTTATCCATTACGGTCACAGTGGGTGTGCTCAACGTCCATTTCCGCTCACCTGCTACTCATAAAATGAAACCATGGGTGAGAAGAATTTTCATACACACATTACCACGACTTCTGTTCATGAGAAGACCAAAGTACGGACCCCGTGATGACTACAACGAAGAAGGAGTCAAAGTCGGTAACGGATGCAATGGGAGAAGTAACGGTAGTGATTTTCATGAAGCAGGATTTCCGGAAGTCAACAGAGATCCAAGTTTTAATGGAACTTACAAAATGGGTGATGGACATGATGATATGTTAGGACAAGGATCAGATTACGGAACTACTTCACGACAACGCAAGTACTCGCCGGAAGTGCAGAAAGCGATTGAGGGAGTTCAGTTTATTGCTCAACACATGAGAGACGAAGACAAAGATCTCAATGTAAGTTCAATAAAATGTCTTTCTGATTGGATCAAATCCATCTTCTTACCTCTTGTGCGTGCCAAATTGAAACAGCTATTGCATTCCTTCCTTTATCTATCACTCTTCTTTTTTCTTTTCTTTTTTTCTCCAGTTGAAAAAAAAGTTCCAATACCTTTAGGGAGAAAATATTAAGTCATAACTTGTGTCAAAATAAAGAAATAAATAACCCAAGAAATATTTATTTCAAGTGTTTTTGTGATGATAGATACTGTCTCTACCATGTAGTCATTTATATAGACTAAATTCTTTATATCTAGTTACCCACTAAATGATGGATGGAATTTTCAGTAGTAATGACCAACCTTTTTTTTCCCTTAGACTGTAGAAGATTGGAAGTACGTTGCAATGGTATTAGACCGGATGTTCCTCTGGGTTTTTGCCGTTGCTTGCGTTGTAGGCACGTGCGGCATCATTTTTCAAGCACCGTCTTTGTACGATGATCGTATTCCAATAGATAGTCTCATCTCCGAAATCACCCGTAAAATATGAAAAAGTGATACGTGATTCGAGTGTTCATCTAAACTGAAGCGGCCGCTTTTTTGCACCGGTTTTTCTTTTCATACGTTTAGGAATGTCAAAAATGTAAAAATAATAGAGAATATTGTAGATTGTGCTCTCAAATGACCGCTGGTTGAGAAAAAAAAATGTTTATAGTGGACAAAACTGTATTATAGCTTATATCAATTTTATCTTCCATCAATTTGTTTTCATCACCTGTTACAAGAAAACAGTTGGCTCATTGTTGCAACAGTTTGAATATATGAAAAAGTTTAAGAAAATTTTTATAGATCTTCAATATTTGAAGCAACTCGCAAGAGAAGAAATAAACCATAAAACTTAGTTAACTGTGAAAAATTCCATGTTTTTAGATGACGTTTGGTTTCACAAAATGACTTCCAGTTCCAACGACAAAAAAATCAAAGGGGTGCAGCTCCTCACCAAAAAAAAAAAAAAAGATCTTTATAAAAAGAAATGCCATCCAAATCCAATAAGTTTAGCTGTCGACAACCAACCAAAACGTTGGAACCGGAAGTCGGTGACACCCTTTAGGCCTATCAAAAAACCTACAGATTTTTTTCTACCAACCTGAAACCAAATCAAAAAAACCACATCCTCCTTACTCCATCAAATTTCTTCTGTTTTCATGTCTCTCGGAGCCCTTTGTCGGCAGCTAAATTTAGTCAAAACTTGTCTCAGATTCAGTGGTGTGAACTGTGGAGACATTTTAAAAACGTGTCTCTGAAAAGTCAGTCGTTTTTCTCTGTAGAATTTTCTCATTTTCATTCTTTATTTTCTTCCTTGTATTATTTGTGAGAAAAAAATCTTCCAAAGTAAATAAATGATAAGAAAATGAGGATAGGCCTATGGTGGATTGAGAGTTGGAAAAAGCGTGTTGGAATTAATATTTAATTGCAATTTTATAAACGAAAAATAATTTCATTTCCTTTTGTTATTTGTGTCAAGTTCCCCCTTTGCCCTTGTATAACCAATAAACCTTGTCATCATAATGTAATCTGTTCTCTTTGAATAATTCCTTCTTTAAAAAAATAAAACAAAATATTCTCAATTCTTTAAAAAAAATAAACTTGTCAAAAAAATTTCAAATACATGAAACACTTTACACACAAGTTACCAACAAGTAAAAAAATTCTTCCTTCAAAAGAAAAAAACCTTGGGATAGTGTCGTGTGCGTTCCTCGCGAGTTCGCAGTAGCATCCTTCATTAATATTTATGACATTCTCAAGCGTTGGTTGGTCGTATAAATTTTTCCGCTGGAATCCGTCCTGTTGGCAGCCATAAACAGAGGCTGAGCCTAAACGAAAGTACAGCCCGTGTCCTCTTCAGTTTAGCGCCTCGTCTCTCAAAATGCCCCATTCACCCTTGCATTCCAAACCATACACTGTATCCAATTCAAGAGCGAGTAGAAATTGCAACACCGTTCTATCCTTACACTACAAAAAAAAACAAGCCTCAAGAATAAAAATTGCCAACCTACCATTTTTTATCATTCCCCATTTAGCCTTTAACTTTAGTAAAACATTACAAAAAAATCAACTTTTATTCGACAGTTTGCGCCTGTTACATGTTGTAGCAAAATACGACACACAGTTGCAAACAGAAATAGCTGCGCTTTTGTACTGCTATATTTGCAATTAAATTCTTTTTTGATATCCTTAACATGATGCCCAAGATATGTATCTCTTACAGCAAATGAGTAACCGGAATGCGGCGTTCAATAGCCCAAAAAGATTTAATCTAGATATAACAGGTCTTCAAAAACAATAGCAATGCCCGAAATAGGCAAAGAAATGTTAACTCTATGGACGCCTTGCAGTTTTTCGAGCACGTTCGGATATTTCTACAAAATAATAATTCAACTCAAGGCGACTTGAATTAAATTCGATGGGCCGACAGGTTTCGACGAATTTGGTCGCCTGATGCAAGTTTTCTAGTTCTGTACTTTATGAAGTAGCATAATTTTGGCTTACTTTGCCTGTGGAACGCCATATGAGGCAATGCATTTGCTGATAATAATGTACTGTTACTTAGCACAATAGAGGGGTTCAAAAACACTAACGATTCAGAAAGCCGAAATCGCAGGACCTATTTTGTTACTTAACGATTCAAAATTGAAATTGTTGTTGCGTGCGTTTTGTGTTCATACCCGCATTCATAGAGCTACCGTTATGATGCTACTTCTTGACCGACAGATTTTAAAAACTGTTTTGGACATACCTATTTGTCATCAAATACCCATAATCAAACATTAAATGATAATAAAAACGAAACCTACTACTACCACCAGCAGTTACATCACTCTTCTTTATTTTATGTTTGCTTTTCTCCACAAAAATAAAACCCTTTTGTTACCCAACAAAACAAATTTTATAATGGTCGTTACGGGATAGCGATTTAATTAAATACTGCTATTTTTAATACTATAAATAATGTAATGTTAGCATTGCATTTTATTAAAAACTTTTGATGTAATAGTTATTCAAATAATATTTGCAACCTTGTACAAAAATGCCCTCCGAGTTTGATGCACAACTTTAAAACATTGGAACAGAAAAGTCAATATAATTGAAGAGTACAAATTAATAAAAGCAAAGCCACTCATTTTCAGTTGAGACAGGATAATTAATCCTTTGTCTACACCAAATGTTACCCTCAGGGAGACATGTCACCTGTTGGAAGCAGGCTTTATGAGTGTATCTGACACAAACAGGTGAGTTCAGTTTTTATTCCTTATATTGCCCTTGGAGTTTTCACTCTGGAGACCAGTTGCAATTAAGACAACACTCTTGAATAATTGAGAAACGTTTCTAAATTGTGATGTATGACATGAGAAAAAGAAGATTAGACTTCATTTACTACTTTATCAATTATTAACAAGTAATCATACAACTTTACTCGTTTCTTAATCCAAACTTTACCATATTTTTCTCGCCTTTTGGGGGGTAAAAAAATCAGAGATAGTATCTTTTATCTATGAGGGGGAGAAAGTTTTCAAGTGACATAGAAGAATCCTCAAGTTATTAATAGCAGGATTTAGTTTTTGAAGAGTTTTTCTCTTTCTCTTGAAAAAATTTAATTTATAAACGTCAAAATGGGTTTTTGTTCGCCTGAGTCGCCGCTTTTCAGAGAGAATTTCATTTTGAATTTATCTGTGCAACCAGCTCATCACTGCAGGGTGTGTGCATCATGTTGTCATTGGTTTTAATACGTTGTCTTGTAGGATACTTGTAGAAGCTCCAGGGAGAAGATGAATTTCTTATGAGTTGGACAAGGTTTGCGGTATGTGAAAAGAAGTGTCAAAACTATTTACAAATGGCCTAGGTTGGATAAGAATTTAGCAGTTTAATCGTAATAGTAAAAGACCTGCTTTAAGATTTTAATTGGAATTTAAAGTGAATTAGTTGAAGGCACGTTTAATGCAATGCTTTGTACTCAAGAATTTTGTTGGGTTGAAATGGAATAATTAGGTTAGGTAATTAAAATAGTGTAAGTAGAAAATGTTAAAAGATTAATTTAGATTTGATTTAGAAATGAATTTGCTACGTTATGTACAATTAAAATTCATTTCTTTGGTACAAAAATTGCAATAAATTTCATGGCTGCCAGTCTAAAACTTACAGTAACAGATATAAGTTATTCATTCAGACGAAATTTGTTCAAAACTCTGTCAGCAGACAGCTAGTTGTAAACATAAGCATCAAAAAGCAACATTACACAGCTTATTGCTGTGATGCACAGTGGGATAGCAATAAAGTGCAGATAACTCAAATTCAGTCTGAACGTTGCTTCAACGCTACCTAATCAAAATCGGCCAGACATCTCATGAAGTGTCGTGATTTTGTGAGGTTTCAATCTTAAAGGATACGGCTTTATTGGTAAGGTGACTGCAGAAGAAGAAAAAGAAGAATAAAGCTTAAGGTGACTGGTTTACACTGTTGTTGAATCCATGATTGTTAAATGCTAAGCTGTAGTGCGTAAAATGTGCTCGTCGTTTTCGCCAATCACAGGTTTTATTCACCTAACGTCACTTCTTTTATGAAACATGGCGTCCAGAAACCATTTCGCTTCTATCTTTCCTACAGTCGTGTTCATGTACTTTCAGCTACTGCCAGTAGTAACCACTTTTAAGCCCCAATATACACCACGTGCCCCACCCCACGTCTTCACGTGCCTAAACTCCACGTTGTCTGTAACCACGTTGTCAGTAACATGGAGAAAAGCACTTTTTTCGATTCCTTGGAGGAATTTGTTTGTTACTTTACGTTGAAAACAACAACAAAAATTTAAGGTAGATTCAGCAAGTTCAGTCAAAAGTTTCAACAACAAACATGAAAACCAAAAAATACTGAAAAATTCAAATATGCAGGAAACTGTATGAGTGTCATAATATAATTTAAAATTTAACAATGATTTTATCTCTAAATGTAAATTAATAACATTTACTATTGGCAGCAGCTATATATGGGTATTAGTGCACGTGCCGTTTACTACTGATATCTGCCAATAATTTTAGTAGCTTAAACAAGAACGTATCTGTATTCTGTCTAGTGAACAACTAGAGAGAAATGTCTTTTTTTAAATTTCTTCCAGTGAGACCACAACTCACAACGATTTTCTCGCTATTTTATTTTTTACTGATTTACACTTATCCCCTTATTGTGTATTTTTTCTCTTTAGTTTCCATTATCTCCCTTATGTTACCCAAACTGTCTTAATTAGATTGTTATTGATATGACCAATGTTTAGTCAAGGCACTTTTCGGCCACTAAGAATTACTATATCTTGGCATTAATTTAGACAAAAATTTTAATGTAAATTTGAGATCTTCTTGACCTTTAATTTCTAAGACTGACAGGTTTTGTTTACACTGTTTTTGACAAACGTATTAAAATGTAGAGCTACAGATAACTCCAGTATGTAAATAACCCACATAAAGATAAAAAGAGTTTAACAGCACACTAACACACCTATTTAACCATATTATACTAAACTTTACACCCTAATTACACCTAGGATGTCCAAACACAATAAAAGATTAATTATTTATTTGTGGTGAACATACACCATACACGTAAAAGACTTTTAATTAGACACAAAAATAGACCTAATTCAAGTTATTGGAGAGAAAATTAATATTTGACAAGACAGCTTGAAAAAGTTGAAAATAAGAGTTGGTAACCCTGGATGCAAAATGATTAAAATCACTGAGAGGAAAATCCAAAGTCCACAAACTTCTAAAGGACAGCCTCATTTTAAGTCTTTCCAATTCCATTACCAAAGAAGTCGGCAAGAAAAAAAACTCTCACTCGAATATTCTATCAGAGTAAGTACAACTTTTTCTTCTCAAAATGTTTTTCTATTTGAAACGTACAGAGGAAAATGTCAACCTATCAGTTATACATTGAATCTGATCTACTACTTACCTTTATTGAAGATTAATAATTTTGATCTCTTACTCTTCCGCACTTTTTAGATTTTGATTCATTAAACAACCTTTCAGTAAGTTTTCTCTCTAACAACTTTAACTTAATTATAGATTTTATTTTGGTGCTTTCTTTGAATTAAAAATTTAATAGCTTTGTCGGTCGTCTTAAAGATTTCCGGCATCAAAAGTTGAGTCCATTTAAAAGAATTTTTCTCATTTGCTCAAATTATAAACGTTAAATTGTATTTCTCCAATTGCATTTTTGAGCTCGACGTTTATTAAAAACAATCCATCAGCAAGCCAAGTTGGATTTAAAATGCAATGCTGAAAAAGCGACATCTCGTGAGCAAATCAAGAGTCGCTGCCCTCATCGAATGGAATTATGGCGTCTCATAGGTTCCACTTACGGAAATTGGAGTCGTTTTATTAAAAGAAAGGAGAACGCGCCGGAGATGAAAACTCAAACATCAGTCACAAAAGACGATAAAAAGAAGGTAAGGAAAAAGTTTAAAATGTATGCAAAAGGGAAAATGGGGAAACCTGATAGAGAAAATCCCTTTCCTTTTTTTCTCGTCTTAATAAGCAGTAGGGGATTGAGTAAGGTAATGAGCGAGTGCGCATGAACGGAAGTGGAGCTAATAAATTGTGGTTTATAGTTGAGAGTAAACGATAAGGGAAAATCATTGCCAAGTGGACATGTATGAGTCGTTATGGACGATCATGTTACTTGACGTCTTCTCTAATTTATGGCTGTGTAAAGGGAATTGGGCGAGTCAATTTGATCTACGATCACATCTATTTATGACGTGTTTTTTAATATTGCACATTGCAAAAAGAAATAGTTTAGGGGACAAAAAACATTTTATGAAGTTTTCCCAAATTGAACATTCCAATTATTTTATGATTTCAATTTTTACGGCGTTTTAACTGATACATAAATCTTTGGGATTTTTTTATGGGGGGAATTAAGATGAAAAAATTGCTTAAGCTAGATGGTAATAAATTTGCTTGGAAATGAAAACTATATATAAGTTAAGTGAATGAGGACTTACCAGTAGATCGAACTCGTCGCTGCAGTTTACGCTGTCACCATTTCTAGATTTACATCGCTGTGTTATTATTGGTTGTAAATTATCACGTGATCTGCAATAAGTATAGAAGCTCACAAGATTCGTTTAGAAATAGATACTGTAACTCGTTCGGAAATTGGACCATCTCAGATTTTATTACTAACATCTCTCACTCTCAACGAACAATTCGTTTGCAACGATATTATTAAAGATTAGCCAGCAATGCATGGAAATCACCATTTTACTAGAGTTTTATAGTAAAAAAAGTTCTGTTTTAAAACACGTTAAAATATATATTAGAGATGGAAAATTCGTCTTTAAAAATGCAGATCCCGACAGCTCAACGATCTGTTGAAAATTTCAACCCCTTGATTTCCAGTCCGTGTAACCAGAACTATAAATTGCGTTTTCCTTGCAGCTGCAACAATTGTGTAGAAAGAAATAAAGTGGCAAAAATTACTTTGCCAGGGCCTTTGCACTTGGACCATTATTCAAATTCAGTGGATTTTGCCAAGCAGTATCCAAAGCAAAAGGAAATTAAGGAGTTTAAATATAGACAAACACAAACCATCTTTCTGCCAGAGGCTCCAAGAAAGAGAAACGCATACGATACGACCATGTAGATTTCGTCACACAACTCGCTTCATTTCGTTTAAATAGCCAATAGACATATAAATCAGGCAGTCAAGCATTAATTACAAATTGATGACCTGATGTAAACAAACTACAATTTCACACAAAAAGAATTCACCATGGTATTAATCCAAACTCCACTTTAAGAAAATAATCTATCGATTTGAAGGTGGAATCTCGTAAAACCATCTCTGATAAAATTGTATCAATTCATGACAGATAAAAAATAGATATTTCTCTTGATAGAAACACTGTATACAATTCAATTATTTTTTCTTTCATTAAGATCAGATAAATATTATTGAATTCATTCTTAATTGAGTTTTTCTTCTTCTTACAGACTCTTAATCGATTCTAACAGTTCCATTACGTATAATATGATGAAATTGAATGGAAGAAAGAACAAGTTTTGATAGTACCAAATGGACACACTATCGTTTATTTCCGTACGTATTCGTGTTTTACAGCTCATACTTCATTTATACAGAAAAAACATTTCAAACTTGAACATATCTTAAAATCTGGAAAATTAAAACCTTTAATTAATTTTTTTTAAATTATAATTGGTTAAGCAATTGTTAAGGGAGTGGCGATTCTGTAGCTCTGGCAATTTTCGAGACTTGCACATCAAATGGCATTGAATCGTCATACAAACTCGGGGCTCTGAAGATGATCAGACATGTTCCCAACAGACACGAAATTGTGAATAAAAAGAGGAACATCCGGTCCATTACCAATGCAACGAACTTCCAGTCTTGTTCGATCTGCAAAATGAATATTGAGTGCTTTTAAGTAAAATCGTTCGAGTAGAGCTAAAAGGGGCTTTAAAGTGTCAAAATAGATGGTGAATTATGTAAACAAAGTGTTGATAATGACTCATTTTGAAAAAAATTTCTAAGAGCTTTTCTAATCTTGACAAAAAATTCACAACAATTTTTATGTTAAGTTTGTTCACGGAGAAAGCTCACTGCTGCTTCTTTTGGGTGCACTTGTTAATAACACAAGTTAAACAGATATTAGCACAATGAAAAATTTTTGCTAAGTTTGTAAGTCTTGTCGATTTAATGCGCATTCTCAACTACTTTCTTTACTTTGTTTAAGCAAATAAAAGAGTAAAACATCTTATTACACATAATATATCTGCAGGGATAGTATGACTATTTACTATGTTTTGTTTCTACGAATTATTGCTGAATGGCAGGGGAAATCAGGCAACATAATCATACGATACATTCATAACCTTATACCAGAAGCAAATAAACTCCCTGGAAGTTTATTTACTTCTTTATACTTTTGCAATAAGTTGATTACATTTTCCTTAAAGGCTTTTAAAACTCTTTTAATCTTAACAAGTTTTAAATAAATTTGTCTATTTAAATTTTTTTGGCAGAATTTTGATAGAAGTGTCAAATATTTGCTTAATCATATTCGTTTCTCCAATTGTGAAACGTGTGAATAAATTTTAAAAAAGGGACAAGGGCAGAAAATCAAACACGTCATTAGGACCACGCCTGGTACGCAGAAGTGGAAATGAACTTCTTGAACACAGTTGGCGAAAAGCTGGTAATAAAATTGCACGCTAGTGATGGGAAAAGAGAGGAATTTTTTTCCCCCTTCCAAAACTTGCCAGTTGAGAACAGGTGCGCCTCACCAAAAGCCAAATTACTAGCCGACCCTGCGGTGAGCAGATATTCGTCTAGAGCACCAGGTAAGTGGTTTAATATGTGAGCTACTCTTCCCATTGGTCTCCCTCTTTCTACACAAAACTATGAACACGTCGACCCCTTTACAGTAACCAAATGAAGCTAACCAATGTAAGAGGCCACTTTTTCCTATCGGGAGTCAACTTAGAGTGCGCCTCAGACGTTTCTTCTCCCACCACCCATTAAATTGGACCATTTGGTCGGAAACATCTGGTAGAGCGAGGCCACACAACCATCTTCTGACCCGTCCCCCGATTGCCTCAAATCAATTTGAATCCTCATCTTAAAGATGATGTGATTTTTTTTTCCGACTTTACTGTCTCCTGACCAAAAACCTTGTTTCTAACGTTAATTGCAAATTAGACTAACATAAAACACAACCCACCGACTTTTTACGGACGATATTAGCATGTACGCCAAGAGCTTAAATCTCGTTTACGGCCAAGCGTTTCCTCTAACTAATTATTCATTTACTCGTAAAAACATGAGGGGGTATGGGTAAAAAAATGTTGGTATATTACTGTCATCTTTAAATTTTGAGTGTAAAAGTTTGAATATCAAATTCCATCAACTAATTCATTAGAATTTACATCAATATTTGACAATCTTTATCTCATTCTACATCATATTTAATGAACTTTAGTTGCTCATTTGCCAGAAAATTTTCCCCCAGGGATTTTTACGCTGCATCAACTTTAGTGGAAGCTGCGAAAAAAAGTTGTTGATGTTGTTTGACAGGTTATCTGAAAAGAAAAGTTTTAGAAGTTCTTGTATACGGATGATTACAATAGACAGCTTTACATTTTTTTGAACTGAAAATACGTCACAACAGGTTGCATAATAATGTTCAATGTGATGCTTTGAAAGTTTGAGCTGTCTTTACCTATTGTCGTAGTGCATATCATTAATTGATAATGAGACAAAAAAATAAAAATTGTCCAAGTCAACTCTACTTTCCTTCCGTTCACCAATTATCTTAATAATGCTCTGCAATTTTGAAACCACCAACAGAACCGGAAGTACCTTTTTAACCCGCTCTAAACCTGATTATCTCACCTGATCATATTCATCTTGATTGCGCATCCGCTGTGCAATGAAATTAACGTTGTAGATAGCTCTATCAAGCTCTGGGTTGCGATGTTCACGGGGAATGGGACTCACATCTCCATAATCCCCGCCCAAGAAATCATCGGTGGTGCTTGTGAGTGCGAGTCCGTATCTGGTATCGAACAGTGGTGAATTGGGTCGTTTCTCGTCCATTTCAATGGCGTGTGTCTCCACTCCGTTAGGCGTGGTTCCGTTACCAGCTTCTTTGCCGTCGTCCTCTTCTTCTGGTTGTGGACGTTGCATGCAAAGAATTGTGGGCATTATTACAAGAAAAAATTTTTTCACCCAAGGTGCCATTCGGTGTGTTGACGGAGACCGGAAATTGACGTTTAGCACGATGATTGTTATTACAACACTCATGGATACGAGCATCATAGTGAAGAGTAAATATTTGCCCAGAAGTGGTACGGCCATCGATGTAGGTGGAATGATTTCGACGAGAAGAAGGAAAAATACGGTGAGCGCTAGAAGAATTCCGATGCACAGAGAGATTTTCTCACCACTGTCAGAAGGAAGATAGAAGACGAGGACACTCAAATAAGAGATGCCCACACATGGAATGATGAGGTTGACTGTATAGAAAAGCGTTTTGCGTCTCAACGTGATGTTGAAAGTGATGTCCGGATACGGTTCCTCGCAGCAACTGTAGAACTTCTCGTTTCTCACAGCTGGAACTCCCATCACGTCCCATTCGACGCTAAGATAGAATTCACGCAAATCTATCCCAACTTCCACGACGCTGATGCCTTCAATCCCATTTAAGTGTTTCAGATCCACCTGAAATGTACATTTCTTTTGTATTATTTTATTGATGGGTTCATTTTTGGCAACCTCTGCTATGTTAGTTTAAGCTTATTAAAAAATAAGAGGATCATGAATTTAGAAAGAGTATTATTTTAGATTAAAGTGGATACAGTGCTGTAACTGTTTGAATTTTCTCAGCAATTCTTTAAGTCAATAAAGGTTTTCTTTCAGAAATGCCTCAAGGTGATGTTCGTCATGGACACAAAGTGGACAGTTTAGTGAGTTAGGTAAGGTGCAACTAAGGGCGACGATTGCACCTCAGGGGGTCAATTTTTTTTAGTTTGAAGGGGAAATAAGGTTTAGAGTATAAGGGACTGGGTAGACGGAATTCCAGATTACAAAACCTTTCATTACACTTTTTGTGTTAAACTACACAAGTAAATGTCTAAATTATTCTGTTCATGTTTTCTTTTTCTTGTATATGACTAAAATACAAAAAGCTGTCAAATTATGCATGTAGATACAATAAGCAATACTTCCTTACGGTTTGTTTATGCAGAAACATCTAGATTCAATATTTTTGTGGAAAGAGTAGCCAAAATGGCTAGTTTTATTTATATTTTCTCCTTTGTGCATTTGGAAAAATATAACTCAGTTTAAAACATGTTTCGCATGCACTGCATTATACATGTTATAAATACATTATAATATTGGCAGCCATTGTTCAAATAACGCAATACATATACTTTTAATACATGCCCTATATTTTTCAATATAGAGTGGTAACACATGGGTAAATGCGATCAATTTTTCATCCAATCTTTTACCAACAGCTACAGCACTATGTGAAAAAAGAAACATTTTTTACCATATAACCATCGTAGGTCCATGAACCAAACTTCATAAGACACGTTTGCTTGTCGAATGGAAAATATTCGACATCAATTTCACAGGAACTTTTGTAGATGGCTGGTGGTCTCCATTGCACATAGCCCGTGTAGTTGAGGATGGCTTTGGTCATTATGGTCACTTCGTAGTTGCCCTCAGCGCTGACAGTGATAAATAATTAGAAAATGTGATAAAATTGAAAAGAGTGATGAAATGTTAAGCGGATTCTTTTGCGGGTTTGAATTTCAAAGACGGGTATTGATCTGTTTACACAGAAACAAGGGGCAAATATGAGATCTACAATGGTTGGCAAAGCGGAAACGGAAATGGCGGGTTTTCTCTTCTCGCGAAATGTAGTGGTTGGATTGCGACTTAAGAAGATGAGATATCTATTGTGTCGTGTTTACATTTTTGAAAAAGAACCAAAAGCCTCCTTTGGCTCCCCACTTTGAAAACTCTTCGGATTTTTTTTGGCAATTTGCCCATCGATAGCAAAAGACGTAGAAAAAAAAAAGAAAGAAACAGCAGAAATCAAGTAAAAGTGTCTTCATGTAAATTCAAAATAGTAAAAAGCTTTAAAACAAAAACAAAAAAAAAAAGTCGGAGAATAAAATGAAGTTAGGTTTATTCAAGCTGAGAATTAGGTTTGGAATTGAGCAAAGTTTTGGATTAAAAGTGCACCGTCTCTTGATTGCCGTCATCAAATTTGTCCAGTTGGAGTTTATTTTTCGAAAACAAAAACCAATTGCAAGAGGTAGAAAGTTGTTTTCTCCTTCCCCTCGAGTCACATTGAAAATGTAACGAGTTATTTTTGATTTTCCCCTCACTCCATAAAGTCCTCCCACCTTGCTACTACCATCGCCAATGGGCTATTACCGCCACGTAAATGTTTGGGCGGTAGTTGGCTGTGGAGACAGAATCGAGTAACTTGGTAGGAAGGAAAAGGAGAGAGAGGAAAAAAAAAAGAAATGGGGCTAACTTAATGGATTTAAAAAAAAAAAAAAAATGAAATGTGCCATCATATACTCACTTGTTGTATAGCACGATATCAGGCAGCCAAATGTGCTCGGATGGAACATGAAGGGTTGCTACGCCGCCATATTCGGCTGGATCCCAGACCAATTTGTAGTCCTGCCACTCCTGAAATGGGAGAGTGATAGCAGGTATTTTTGTGGAAGAAAAATCGTTTAAAAAAGTTTATTTTTAAATTTTGAAGGTTTTTGCCTTTTAGAAAGGGGATTTGGAACAATGGGCATTTCCGGTTGAGTTGAGGGTTTTAAAATTGAAGGGAACCAGGGCGCTTATTGATTATATACTCAGATTGTATTAGAATTTTTAAACTTTCGAAGCATCATGTTTACACTTTCATCTTAATCCTATCAATTTAGAATCTCTAATTTAACCGGAAGTACCTTTAATTCTGATCCGACCCAATTAAACAAATAGGCAAAAATAATTAATTTTAATTATAGTTTTAATCCCATTCCTTTTAAACAAAATAATCAACTGTTAAACTTTTAAAGTACAACTAAACCAAGGCGCCTTTTTACTCCTCTCTAAACGGTTCCACGACCTCCGAAAGTGAAATTTAATTAACTAAGATTAAATGAAGAAATTTGGAATGTTGATGTTGACAGACGGTAATAACTTTCATTTAAAAATCTTTATAGACTATAAAATCCATTTTTATGATCATTAAAACGACTTAAAATCGATATCCACAAACATCGATTGATAAAATTCACAATTCGATGTTTTACAATAAACTCATTTTACAAGTCGAATCGTAAAGTTATATTTATGTAACATTTTTATTTGCATCATATGCAAAACTCCAATTTCCCCAACTCCAATAACCCGTATCAGAAGCAGTTATTGGCATGTAAAATAAATTTTGTATCTTTAAACTGACATGTTGTAGAGCAAGTAAAGATGAAGAGAATTCTTTTCTTGTAGCAGAGTCAGTTTACTACGGAAGAAAAGAGACGCCGAAGTATGAGATTCTGTTTGCACGAGAAGAAATGTAGTGTGGGTTTGTGCCAATGTGGCTTGTCCCCGAGTGACAGCCGGTGACCCCCCGGGAGGGCGAAAGAAACGCTGGTCGATAGTTTCAATATTGCTGCACATTGCACGTGTCTTGAAAAGCAGTTCATATAGTGTAAGGAGAAAGAAAAAAAATTACTTTTGAATAAAAATTAATATTTCAAAATGTTTTCATAAAACGAGTCACAAACTTTTTTCTTATGAAAAGAGAAAAAGCTTGTCGTTTTAATCATGAATTTGATTCTTTGCACAAATTTCATGCAATTCTTGCAGTTTGCAATTCATTTGGCTCTGTCATGCGTGTATTTCTCTAGAGCAGCACAAGTCAATATGAAAACCACGAGACAAGAGAAACCCCATGACAAATACCAGGGAGAATCAATCACAAGATTCGACGCATTTTCATTTGAATTTTGATTTTTCATCACGTTAGCAAAGCCAAATATTTAAATACCCGGTAAATCATATAAAAGACATTTACATTTGTATAAAAAAAACGGATCTCTAATTAAATCTTTTTCTTACTTGTAAGACCCAGACGTTGGTCGTCATGATTTGACTCTTCAGGTTCTGCAATATGCATAAAAGAAGAATTAGTTTAAATATCTAAACATTGTTAAAACTTTCGTGGCTGAAAGTTACAACTTGTACTTGCAATTTTAGTCACTTGAATTTAAAACGTTCCCATCTAACCATCTCATCAATTTACACGTGAATTTCCTCTCATTTGCACCTCAATTTTTTATTTTCCATAAAACCACCCTAAAACAGGGACGTGTCATTTTATACTCCCTCAACTACCCTTTTCTCACACCGTATGTTTCTCTTGCAAATTTAGGATTAAATTTCTAATTACACATTTTTAAAATGTAACGCACTAAGATTCTAGCGAAGACTTTGCCACGCGTGAAAATATCCAAGAATTTTTTTTAATCAACCAAAAAAAAGTGGTGAAAAAGAATCTGATTAAGTCTCAAGATAAGAGACAAATTAAATGAAATGAAACCAAAAGAAGACTTTTTCCCTTTCGTTTTTTTCTTTAATTCGTCTGTCGCCGACTTTTTAAAGAAAAATACTAAGACAAGCAGCAAAACAAACGTTTACTAATTGCTAAGGTAGACCAAGAAAATTAAATAGAATTGGATTTTCATCACACATGATTTACAAGCGAATTCCTACTTATCTGGCAACTTTATTACCTCATCAAGAAACTCCTTCTTGGACATTCTTCTTCTCAAAGAACTCACGATTAACTACCCAACAAAGAAATTTAATTGCGCTTAACTTTATTCAAATGAGATTATAAACTCTTGAAAACAAACTCTTTAAGCTTTTTTCAATAATCTGAAAAATCTCCTATAAAGAATTTATATTCTTTATCTACATTTTTTTTTCCTTTTACTTGGTATTGTTCATCTTTTGTCTTATCCCTCCTTCGATTTTGAAACCTTCCACTGCTCAGCTTCTAGTGATGGATTGGTCACTAGAGGCAGCAGTGGAGGCGTCCCACCACCCGTGATAAGCTTCACGATTGCCAAAAGACCCAGGGCACACCCCAAGGGACCCACCACCACACCCTACGTCACTCTTGCAAGGGCTGAGGGGAATCGAATTATGCCGCCTCAACGTCTCGCAAGCCCGCTACTTCAGGTCCCTTGATTGCCATCCATTCGGATAGAATTCGGAAAGCCATTTGGAAATAGTCTCCAACTCCATTTAGGCATGAAAGGGGTTTTCAAATGTCACTCGATAAAATGTGCAATTATATTTAAAGTCAACTTTTTTTTTCAACTTGTTTAAGGCGCCTAGTTCACACTTTATATTATATTTTAATGTGCTCATGTTTCATGATTAGTTTCATATACAGTTTCTAAATTGTAATTTAATTGACAATTATTAAATGAATTATGAACACAATCCTTATCCTCCATGTCACAGTAAAACTTGCAATTATTTTTCAGGGTAAAAGCAGTTTACGTAATAGTTTTTATTAATAGTTATACAGCTACATTCTAAAAATTCAATTCAACTGTGTGCAAATGTGCATCAACTTGACCTTATACAGTATTAGAATCATGGCTGACTAAATGTGCATTTGCACGTAGTCAATTTTGCCTCATTTTGACCAGGCACGTGTAGTTTTGCACAATCTGACTTGTGTCTATTGGTGTGTGGTCATTGTTGGCCTATGTGCTACATTAAAGTTGAAATCTGCTAACTTATTCATTTGCAGATGCTTAAATGTACCCTGTTTGAGCATACACAATGGAATCTCATATATCACAAGTCACCATTTGATTGACAGACGTTCTTTTGACTGATTAAAAATGCGTTTTGAAAAGAGAAGGGCTGCAGACAGTATATGATTAAACTTAAGACATGTGACCATTCATGCAGACGCAGACAACTCTTAAGGAAGGACTACAGACTAGTATTTTGATAAATTTATACATGTGACCATTCATGCAGACAACTCTTAAGGAAGGACTACAGACTAGTATTTTAATAAATTTAGAAATGTGACCATACATACAGATTAAATAGAAACAAGCTCTTGTTTATGTAAATGTGATTATACACCAACTCAGATTTGCGAATCCCCAAATCTAATTTCGAGAGGATCCAAACACAAAACACAAACAGGAACACAGATTTGATTATGTACAAACCTGGCTTTAGACATGGACAAACTTACATTTACTTGAAAGTTCAAATTTTGTAGTGTGGTCAGTTTGAAATATTTATTTGAAGCCCATTTTGTAATTAAGTTCCAATAAATTTTGTAAAAGAAATTAAATTTCAAACACAATATTGTGTATAGTGGTAAATACCTAATTTGCCAAAATACAAATACAGATGTTTTCCTATCTGATGTAGTTCGAAACAATTGTATAGGTCATAGGAAGTACTGTACTTTTGTCTGTAGGAAAAATAAAAGGTAGTATTACTTCCAGCATTCGATCTACAACTGAGAAGTGCAGTTTCATATGGGTGCGAATGGCAAAACGTAGGTAAGGACACATGGTCTGAATGCACATATTTGGACACATGGTCTGAATGCTTTCTACGTTGGCAAATATGGATTTGTCCCCGGTCTGAAATTTTTTAGAGTTGTCATGTACCATACAGACATTTTTACATAAAGAATTATCTATCAAACAATAAGACAATAGTTGAGGGTATTGGCATATATTGTCATATATTACAGGTTCAGACGAAGGTTTAACAACTGTGCAACAAAAAAAGTTTATGGATTCACACATTCTTAATTGTTTTAAAAGTCAATATTTAACGTGCTTTTCAAATTAGACCTACAAGCCTCTACCTATTCATATATTCTGTTCGATGTTAGTATGTGTAGTAAAGAATGACTTTAGTTGATATTAATATTTATGCCCAAATGAGTATCATATGATTATTACATATGGGTATCCTATGCCATCTTTTTATTGCTTGCCATTTATGGTCCATGTATGGCTTTGGTGAATGTACCAAAATCAGATTATTGCATTAATGGCTAAGAACTGTCAAACTAACAACGCATAATAAGCACTAGTCAGATGTATTGTTATATATTTAAAATCATATGCAGCCTATTTTTATTGGCCGTTAAAAGTGTTTGATTTGTGGCATTTATTAAAGACATTAGAAGAAAGTGTTATAGACAACTACAAAAATCGCCCATGTCTATACGATGTTAAGTCACATTTCGAATTCAATTAGACAGTTATTATAATTGTGAATAATCTTCTTCAAACGTCTATATTGAAGTTAGTAGTCAGCCAAACATACTCGAGTCAGTGCTCAAGCATTTGACATCTGTGATGACTAAAAGCACAACACATATAATTTTAGTCACTTAAATTTACAGTGCTTTTCCTCCCGCCCTCCCTTGTCTTTTCTCGAGTGTGTGAGTAAACGAGACAAAAGCTCTCTTTGGGTGTTTCAAAGAAGGGAGTAATTTGTGGAGGACGAGTTCAGATTGGATTGAAGGGCAGTAGTCACAGCTGGAAGGGAGAAAGTGATCAATTTTTTTTAAAGTTGTTTGTTCATGTGATTTAAAACCTGTACTTGCTTTAATTAAATAATATTTGTTTTCATTTCATTTATTCCCTCAGCTGAGATGTTTCACATGTAATTGCATATGCGCATCTTGTAAATAAATTATGTAGGGTATTTACTATGGATTTTAGTTTATAAATACCATTCATTTGCGGTTATTAATAAGTGGGAGTTGGGTTTTGGTTAAAATATTAAAGAGGTCTCAATTATTGACATATTAAAATCAATGATTAAATCTCTTGTCTCGATAGATAAAAAGATTGACGTCAATTATGGATAATAAAATTTTCATTACAACCATGGCGGCCATTTTGATGGAGGCGCGCCATCAGGCGTTGAAAAAGGGAAATAGTATTCACTTGAAGAGTGTTGGGCTCCATTTCTCAGACAATTAATTCCAAGTTCGGAATTAGAAAATGTTTGAGAAGAAAAGTCTGGCTGATTTTTCTCTGCTCTGTCGCATAGAAATGATAGTCTCAAGGGAAAATAGTTTTGTTCTTAAGTGCCTCGTTTTCTCAACGTTGGCTTTTCGCTTGATCCATTTAAGGGAATGGAAAAGTCATTCGACTCGAGGATTATTTATTGTAGAAAAGACTTTTACAACTAAACACTTTTACTAGATTTCACACAAAAGCCTTAATCTAAACTTAAATGCAAACAGCCTCCAACAAGAATTTGTCCACTAACTGCGCCTACATTTTCCTTTTTATATCTGACCACAGATGGTGTTTTTCATTAATTCGCACCAACAAGAAGAAAGTAAATGGGAACAGGGGGAAAGAAAAAACTTTTTTCCTTTGATTAAAGTAGAAACCCAGTTAAATTTTATCAAAAGTGTGAAATTGGCAGATTCAAGTTGAATAAGAGGCCAACATTTTGAACTTTCATTGATCCCTGACTCGTGTTTACTCCAAATCTTTCACAATCTCTTTGTCTTTTGACAAAATTCCACTTATAACTCTTCATCTTATCCCTTTTACCCCGCAATCCAATTAAAGTGGAATTAGACTTTAGCCCTAATTTTAAATCAAATGCTCATTTTCTATTCAATTCCTATTGAAAATGAAGCAAACATTACCAACCACTTCTATTGATTGAAAATTCCAATATTTTTTTCAATTCCTCATTCTTATTTCAAGTTAAAAAAAAAACTTTTAAGTTCAAATTCTGCACATCTTTTAAATAATTTTCACGAGAATGTCATCTTTTGTTTGCAAGATGTGTTTCCTCCATCATTTCCCTCATGTGCCTTCATTTGTCACCAGTCGTCTCTCACTACAAATGAATATTGTCTTCTCCACTTTTTCCTTTCTAGATCAGCCCATTCTACTACAATTAATATTAATGCTTGAGGCGAGACCTCGTTTTTCTCAACCATTCCTTATTCTACATAACAAAAGAGTTTTTTCTTTCCTTTTTTAGATTTTCATTAGCTAAAATTTTATGGTTTTCTCCTCCTAGTGGGACATTTGGCAATAAATGAACCAAATAAGATTGCCATAAAAATAGCGATAATTAAATTTTTCTTTTTAAAATAAAATTTTTAGTGGTTTAGCTCATTGCACATTTGGAAGGAAATGCATCTTGTTTTCACATACCCTTCTCCCATTTTTTTTAGTACAAGACGAGCTTAAGTGAATTTGTCAAATGCAAGACCCAGAAAAATCAATGTTAATACTGCGATTACGGCAGACGCTCGTTCCAAAAGCTGCAATTGGAGATTGGATATCTGACAGAATTAATCAGTTTTCAAAAAGATTTCTTTTTATCCTACTTGTCTTAATTCCTAAAAATAAAATTAAAAGTGAAAACTTTTCTATATAAAAGAATCTGATACACAATATAACAACAACAACATAAATAACCTTTCAATAACAAGCTCAGATTTCTTTCATATGTACCTCAAACCACTTCAGACAAATGAAACATTTCTTCAACTCATCTTCACAGAACTCAATTACCTCCAATATCACGTTTTTAATAACAATCCTAATCACTAGTGATGCCCAACTGTTTCCCTCTCGAAACAAACTTCATCAAATACCAACAGCCTGAAATGATTCAAATCAACAAAATTGACCTGCTTTAAATTTTACGGAGATATCGCAAAGAAAAATCAAATTTACCTCGCTTCTCCATTACTTAACGACCTCAAACATTTTCTAAGCACACTCGAAAACATCAAAGGAAACTAACATTTAATTAAGGAGTAAAAAAAACTCAGTCACGAACCTGAAAATTTATTCCCCCAACACAACTCGACACCCTATTTTTCCTAATGACCAACTAAATTTTTTCTTTTCGTAAAAATTCATTAGACTGAAAACCTCAAAGAATTGTCTAGATAGCGATCAATTGGTCGTGTGATTAATCGTTAGACCGTCGATCAAATTTAATTAAAACAGTTTAATTAACTACCCAGTTGGCCACAAAAGGCCGAAAGCGTTTCAAAAAGTCCAAGTAAAGACTATTGAATTTCTTATTTTCCAAAGCTTCGAATTCAATTCAAGACCAACATTTTATGAAATCAATAAAAAGTAGGAAACAATATGAAAAGTTTTAAGACGGGTGATTTTTCTAAATGGGTTTGTTTACTCTTCATCTCCCTCCTTGATGATTATTTGATATCGAGTTTAACTGGCCATGTCTCTATAGGGTCAATAAATTGTAATTAGACTTGCATTGCCCATCATATACGACCGTTTTGAAAAGATGCGCCTGTCAACAATGTTTATTAATCACTTTTGACGAAATTGGAATTGAACCCGTTGCAAATTCAACCCCTAGAGGGTGTTGCATATAAAATATAAAACCAACCCTATTTTGACCCAAGGTGCGGGATTAGTAATCCGAAATTAAAACGACATCTGGCGGATAAGATTGATAGTAAGAATAGGGAAATGTATCAAATGGTTTTCAAAGGGTTAATCCAACTCACCACGTCAATCAACTGCGACAATTTGAGTCCCATCTTGACGGTGAGTCGGTCGGAATTGTTGCCCACCGGTCGGATAAGTCGGTTGTAATTGGATAGTAGATCATCGTAGAGTCGTTTTGCGTCTGGATTACACTGGACACTGGTCACTATCACTAAAATACAAGTGTAGAATGAGAAGAAGACGCGTTCTAGGATGGCAACCATGGTGGCGGGAACCAGCGCTTCCCCCGCCCCCAAACCTGCGATCGATGGTTGGAGCTGCTAGTTGCGCGCGCGGTTGTGCGTCCCTGTTGGCTGACGTCATGCAGTATCCGAGCGGGTTTCCTGTTTTGAATTAAAAATTTATCCTCTATTATCAAAAATCAAATGTCTTAGGAATTGTTTTTTCTCTCCAATGTTTGCAAAAAAACCAATTTCCTTTTTGTTTTATGAAAATATTTTTGTAGGAAAAGTACATTCATCTAATACCATTTGTGTCTTTAATTTCATCTTCTGATGAGGTAAACATCTCGATATGAATCATTTCTTCCTCTTAATATCGACTTACTTGGTTACTGAATAAACAACAAAGATAAATACTTTCTAGCAAGAAAAGCAAAACGTATATAATATAATAAAAGTAAAGTATTTTCTTACCATTAAAACTTGCAGTGCCTAATAATGAATTAGTCAAATACTTGACTAGTTAAAACTTATAAAATGATCAAATAATTAGAAAATTTCCAAGCGATTGTAATTAAAACAACGATCAATAAATTGTTTGATTAATGCTCACTTGCCAGTCGTTCAAGTGACTAAATTCAAGTTGAGCATTGAACTAACCAAAACGTGTTCAAAAATTTAACCAAAAATATTTCACAAATTTTGACCAAAGTGGTGACCATAAATTACCAAGGAATTGCCAAGATCTTATTGTAATGATTTCCATTTCATAGTTATTCATGAAGCTACAACCGTAGGCGTAAGAGTTTAACCATTGCCAACATTTAAAAACAGAAACTGCGAAATCCCTGCAACATTAACATTGAGCAATAATAATAAATCATTCGTACTTATAATTCCTTGTAATAAAACTTTCAGCACCCTGACAATCTTCTCCAATCTTAAAAATATTTATGTTCATTTTCCGTTTTTCTATCCTACAAAAAAAAACAATCTTAAAATGAATTCAGCCAGTTCACGTGTGCTTATCAACTTAAATCGTATCTTGAATGAAGCTGCAAGAAGACGTCATTGTCTGCAAACGAATTACTTCTCCGTTGCCTTGGAGACCGATTCCTTTCCACCTACCATTTATATACAACTTGTCTTTACGTCCCACTACGTACTTTGACCTCAAAATCCTTTAAAAAAATCAAAAAGAAAAACATCCGAGGAAAAAAGTGACAGTAGATAAAAGAGACTGCGTGTTTTCTTGTCAGGTAAGGTTATCCTTTAAAAGCATCACCCTGGTAACTGAAATCAAAAAAGAAACCTAAAAAAAGACAAGAACGTCAACAAGTTTTAAAGTAATTAAATGAGTATAAGCATGATAATATGCGTAATAATAACCCATACCTGACCAACATGTTCTGGTCGAATGGTCACTTTGTTTGTTCAAATGCGGGTGCCATGGTCCACTGAGTACCGTTGAGTCATGACTAAGCCCAAACACTTGAGGCCCAACGCTTCAATTGCTTCTGATTTGTTTCTGCAATTAAAAAGACCCGCATTCTTTCTCTTGTAATTGTGTAATTAATTGTGTTGCTGCTATGGAATTTTGTTTCTCTTTTCTTCCCTCAAGCTCTACAACTTAGTGTACGGGGGCATTGATTTAGCTAAACAGAAATCCTTATTTGATAATACTAATTAAACTTATATGAAAATTAGTCAATATTGAAACAAGTATATAACCTTTTGGAGTGTTAATTAAATGTTATGAATTTTTAATAAGGAGTTTCTGTTATTGATTTGTTTAGTAAAAGTGCGCAAGCGTGATCACATGACAATCTCATTATATACAACAAAATGGCTGCTTGTACTTTGAACACGCAATAAATATTCTCCACATTTGGATAGTGTGATACTTGAATAATATATAGTTAGAATAATTGACAATAAGTGCTAAATGTAAAACGCAAAATTTTGAATGGAGAAAATTGGTTGGTGGTCTATCGTGTCCCAGAAGGCCCCTTTGTCAAAACCAATATTATGTTTGAACATTGCACCAAAAAGCATAAAATTATGTTTTAATGAACTTGAACTAACATATTTGCAAAGTCAACATGCCCGATTCATGTAAAAAGTTGCTTTAGTCGTGGCCTCTTTGATCTAGATTAAGTTTGTTTTGAGCTTCTTTGTCTGTCTAATTTCAGATAGACTATTGAATTTGAGCAATTCTGAGCCTGCCCAGGTACCCATTTGAAATTATAAGACCAAGTTCTGCTATTAGTTTTCTTGTTTTAGTTCTACGTTGTAAGAATATGTGGCACCTTTAACGCCTGCGCAAATTGACAACTGACGTATGTTTTAAATTATTCTAAACCCAACTTTATCGCAAAACCATTCTTAAATACTTTAACTCCAAATTATGCCAAACCATCTTTAGGCTTTTATCTTTATGGATCCTCTAGCGTTGTTTATTATTTTTCTTCTCATTAATTTTTATCCCTTGCAGCAAAATGAATTTTTCTCTTTTTTTATCATCATCCCTTTGTAAGAAATTGTCTTTTTAAAAAAATTCCTTTCATCCGTTGATGTTTTGATAGTCAGTGATCAAATATTTTTTTCTTTTTTTTTTTATTCTAGGCCCTCCAACTGAACAAACCATTTCCCCAAGACCAAAAGACAATTCATGAAGTAGCTAGAGAAGTCTGATACCTTGAAGCCAATGCATAGAAGAGAAAAATCAATATTAGAAAAGATGTTTGGAGAAAGTGCCTGCCTCAGACGGTAGCTGTAATGAAGGAAAAGGGTGAGTCGTTTCGAAATGGAAGCAGTTAGTTTTTGCTGCTTTTGATTTACAGCTCACTTGTGCTTACCTTGTATGTGGCAGATGAGCGAAATGTGAAATATTTTTATTCACTTAGGAAACCCCAACTCCTGCAAAAAAAATATAAAATTACATTAAAATGTTAATGATATTTTTTATAGCTTTAAAAAAAAATTATAAAGATATTTTTCATGTTACTTAAAAATATTTTTTTTGGGCTAAGAAAGAAAGTTTTCTGGTTTAAGGGCATGATATTTTATTTTGTAAAAAGTAATTCTTGGAAATGTAATTAATTCAGCAACCACATGCATGTTTATATCCTCAACATTTAATTAAATCTTCGTGAGGAATGAACAAGGGGAAAAAAATGTGGTGGTTTACATTTTTTTATTTTTGAAGTTTTGCATTTTTCTTTGAAAAGAGACGAAATTTTTCTTTATTACAATTTCTTCTTTATTTTCAAGTACATACTTGTAAAGATGAAATTCACAATTTGTGAATTGAACAATAAAAAGAACATTTTTCGTTGCACATTTTTCTCCCCTCAAGTTGGAAATTCCACTCACTTTCACACAAACGGACAGAATATTTCGAGCCTTAATCCTCTTAAGTTTCTTCTTGTGCAGCGTCATCAGGTATACTAATCACCAACTCTATTCCTTCAGAATGCTGCACACTTCATTTTTTTCTTTTCCAACCCATAAAATACTAGTTAGGCCTTAACTTTTTTTTTCTTTACCCTCTCTCTTAAAGATTTTTACACTCATCTTCCTCTTGTCATAAAAACAAATTTTTAAGCCTACAATTAAAACTCTTTACTACTCTAATTCGCAGGCCTAATTTTCTCATACACAACTTTCTTGGGATGGTACAACTAAGAAATGAGTTAGTTAACTTGGAGAAATATAATGTCTCTGGATTGAAGTTGGGGTTAATGAGGTTGTTGTTGATGTTGGTGAGTTTGCGCAGTTGTGCTTTGATGTTAAATTTGTACATTTAAGAGATGAAGAGTTTTAGGTTGTATTTTACTGATATTAAGGTGAGAACCCAGCTTAAAAATTCTGTGCAAATTCAATTATTAAATTCCTGCATGAACTATAGCAAAAAAAATACCGACATTTTTTTTTTTTAGAATTTCTGCAGTAATTATATTTGGATGTCAAAATAATAAATAATAAATAAAATAATTATATTACAACAAAAAATAAAAATCTTTATTCCATTTTTTAGTTAAACAACGTTTTCCAATGCGTTTAGGTGAATAAAACATTTCTATCACTTTTATTACTTAAATTTTAATTCCAAATTCATAAAACACAGAACACATAAATCAACCATAATAAATATAATAATCAACACAACACACCTCCAAGCAGTCAATATTTAAAGACTTATTTTTATACTAATTAATTAAATATTTGGGTTGGTGGACCTCAACTTTGTCTTTTATTCATTAATTCATACATTATATTCAACAACAAAAGCCAAGATTTACAACATAATCCTTCAAGCTCCGTTACACTATAAATAAAACGCACGCGTTATATCGTCATTAAAAAAAAACGTTTAATTTATACTGTTTTTCTATTCTCTTTTTTTTTTATAGAATATCCAGATATAAAATTTGCAAGTTGATGCAAACAAGAAAACTAAACGCCCAATTGCCTATTAATTCAGATCCCTCGAGATATTTTCCTTTCTTCTCTCGCTCGCACTTTATATAAATTATTAAACACCAACATCGATTTGATTCTTACATTGCCAACTGATATGGAAACAAGTCGTAGAGTTAGGCCTAGCAAAGCAGCAGCAGCTACAGCCACCCGTTGCCTTGGTAACCGTGATGCGTTGATCGAACGCGTCCTGGTGGGGATTAGCGTAATCATTTTTCCTTCCCCCTTCACCCCGTAAAGTGAGGACCGTATTGAAGACTCAACCACATTTTCTCGCCGGGAAGTGGGCAGAAAATTTTCATTTCCGTTTATACTCAAATTTAACCCACCTAGGGGGCGAGTTGAATAGGAAGAAAACACTTCCGGCGATGTCCTTCATATTCACGGACAATTCAAACATTAGCAGGAAACGCGATTAGGATACAGTAACCAATCGAATAAAACCACATTATTTTTCGATTCAAGTGAATTAATCGATTTCTTTCTTGGGGATTTTTATTCTTTAACAGAAAATTAACAGTTGTTATTTCTTAAATTTTGGGGATTCGTTGTAGCGCTATGTTTAGTTCTTTTAACGTTTGTTGTTATTACTTTAATTAGTGTTTCTATATTAATGCTCATTTATCTTGACATTACCTTAGCCACCATTAGCAAAATGTTTATTTTAAATTAATTTTACTATATGAACATGAATTATGCTTCTCTAATGTTTTTATTTTATATTTTTATGCTAAAAATTAGCTGAAGTTAATGTTAATTTCGAGCATTTACTAATGGACAAAAAATTTAAATTTTCTGGCCATCTCATAACACTTTTTGTGTATTAATGAGTATTTATCTGCAGTTACTGGTTGTAATAATCCTACTCCTGCTTCTTTATAGTCGTTATGTAATATGCTAGTGCATCAATTTTATTAATGCTTAATGCTGCATTGTACATTAGCTATCCATTAAACTTATCTCCTACAAAACGTCAAATTTGTCAATTTATAGCATCAAACATTTTTTTATCCCCTCTAAAAGTTTTGGCAGCTGCAACTTTCAACCCATGTTAGAATATTGATGAGCAAACGCAGCCAGAACGCCTTCACACAACTCGCTTACCACATCTTATTTTATCCTCAAACGCAGGTGTGTTGTAACAAATCAGGCCTCGTTTGCCTACAACTTAACAGATTAGAAATCCACCTGAGCACTAAAACGACCTTTAACAATCCTCTTCTCACAACCCAACGTCAAACCTACGTTAACCATAATCCCAACCAAGCGTAATCACGACCCCTGGTGGTTAAATCAGGCAACTTTAAGGTGACTGCATCCCTCCTACTTTGTTTATCTCAAATGTATTCCTAATGAATTTGTCGCCTTTTATCAAAGATGCACATCGAAACGCAACATTGTGCCAGCAGAGGGCGTTGTATTCAGCGTCTCGTCTGCGTTTTCTCGTTCTGTGGGATCGATGAGAGGCGAATGGTGGCTGGGGGCAGGGATGCCATGAGCGTCTGGTGAAATCAAACTCACCCCCATCTTGGAACCCCTTCCCCCTGCCGGACAGCGATGGAGCGGCCACTGGCCATGGGCAAAGTATTGTTGGCTGCCGTGGTCATCCTTCTGTCTTCGATTCCGGCGTTGGCCATCATGTCTGCCAACCCTGACGCCAAGCGCCTGTATGACGATTTGCTCTCCAAATACAACCGACTCATTCGACCAGTGGGCAACAACTCGGAGAAAATAACGGTCAAAATGGGACTCAAATTGTCTCAATTGATTGATTTGGTGAGTCAGCAAATACTCATTTCAATATTTTATATAGTTTTCGTATTAAAAAAATAGTCCCTAAATCCCTATGCTTCCAAGTCCTTTATTTTTTTTAAAATCATACTTATAAGGCATTTTAAATGATGAGCGAATACGTGATGTAGTTTGACCGTTTCTTTTGCATAAAAATGTGCGCTGCAGTGCGAGTTGCTGCAGCTGCCATTTTTCTGCAGCTGCGTGCTCCTTCTCCGGAATGGCAGATTCTGGCTGGAGATGAAATTTCAATTTGTTTATTGATCGGTCCTAAATATCCAAATCGCGTTTTATCCCTTTATTTGCTTCTTTAGTTTTATATTCTACGACGAAATGTCAAAATGGCGGCTTGGCGATGACGTCATACGACCTTTAAAAGGTCATGTGTGTTTATATTTACAATGTACAACACACTTAATTTCGAAAGAAAAATAGTTGAGTTTATTAAATTGTGAAAGGTGGATCGATCGGTGACGTCACTTGTTCGAACCCTCTTTGGAGACCCTCTTCAATTCGATTTAGGTTTACACTTGTGATGGGCATGCAAAGACGATGATGATGGTGACAAGCTTGCAACGTCAACTGACGGAGTCGAGCAAAAAAAGGAAATTGTATCAGCTCCGATGATTGACATCGATTTACGCGTGCTTCCTTCCCAATTGAATAGCGGCAAAATGTGAGCCCGACAAAACGAGCCCACGTAATTGCGAGGTCAGCGTTTCCTCTTCCAATGTCAGATCATCTTTTTAGATAATCACCTGTTGAGAGAGCTTAGAAAAACCGGTTTAATAAATAAAAACTTGAAACTTTTTCAAAAAACTTTTATTTCTAAACTTTTACACTTTTTTAATTACATGAAATGTAAAATGAAAGAAACTATGAATTGAAGTGGAAATACTTTTTTTTCTTAAAGCAGAAAAAAACTTATTCAAGCAAAGAAATAAAATTGAAAATTCAATTCAAGTGAAAAACGAGTATTGACAAATCGACGTATTATCCCATTGAAAAACAACTTCTATTTTAATTGGATTTTAATCAAACCCAATCGTAAACAAGCGATTGAATTAGATTATTTACACACGTGATGCCATCTTGCGGTGAGACTTAATCCTTAAATTTTGCCCCAGGTTCAAACTCCAGAAACCATATTACACTACGAGGGGATGAACCAGACAACTACAATGCCAGGTCTAGGGATTCAGGCAGGATTTTCTTTTCTCTCACGAGACGGCTCTGCATCCGTCTGCGCCTTATTGATCCAAGCCACCCAACTCCCCACTATCTGAATCTTGTTTGCGGCTTCTAATATTGAAGATTCTGACTTTATTACCACCAACTTAAGACAAAGTAGTGTGTAGATAATACACAATACGCAGTTATTAGTCAGGATAGTGAGAGATAAAATTGTGTCTACCTATATACATATGTATATATATATATATTTTTTGTTCAGTCGTGTATGGCCAAATAGTCGCTGGAGACGATAATTGAGCAACTTCCAAGTCCAATTGTCATAAGAGGATTAAAAAAAAGCAAATGATAAGTGACATCCAAGATTTTTCCATAGAAAAAGAAAATCGTCAATAATAAAGGAAAAAGTCTTTCCAAACGTCAACTATTTTGACAGACAATATTATCAAAATTTTCTTTTAAAGATGGAGTGAATGCATTTCATCATTCAAGAAATGTGAAACTGACTGGTATATCTCATTCCATTTTTTTTAACTCGTTTCTCTTTTTTAATAACACGTCATTTATTTTATTTCGTGTTTCTATCATATTTGCTTTAAGGTGCAGATTCATCTTGTTCCATCTCTTTTTTATGGATTGATTTTTACTTCTAGCTGTTATAACAGTAGGAAAAAAATGTTCTTTCCTTATAAGAACTGTGTCTGTCTTTTCTGTTTGCTTTATTTTTTTCTCCACTTTCTCTCTTCGCGGGAATAGTATCACTGCACAGACAAACACCGTGTCTTTTCATGTGGTATCTGCACTCAAAACTGGGCAATCACTCAAACCGTTGGGATTTGAGTGGACATCCAGTCACCTGAAAGTGGCTCAACATCACCAGAGGGCACAACTATTTTTCTTTTATAGGAACAATCAGTTTTAGACGATCAAAACAAAATAAAAAATTTCTAACAACTATATAAAAATTCTTTAAACAAAAATTGTTCAAGACATAAACACAAAATATTATATTAAGTTAGAATTTAATACTATTTAGAATGTTTTCTTTGAATAGTAGTCAATGTGGTCAGCTCCATGTTGGCAACATACGACCTTATAAATGTAATAACATTTCCGAAGACTTATGTGAAAGTCATTTGAGTCAGACATACCAGACATTGCATTTCTTTATTGTTTGCAATGCTGTATGTCCCTTTGTATTTGTCATCATATGTAAATAATAAAACTTTTGTAGAATTCTTCCTAAAGCTGTGCAAAAGGCAATGCGTTATATAACTTTGTCTAAGACCATATTTTATCATTTAGCCTTACCCATCAATAATTTATCGATAGAGCAAAATTTGTCTACACAAGATTACATCAAAATGTATACACTTGTGCTACAATTTGATATGGTACATCTGCAACTGTACTTTATTGCATAAGATATGTGGGGAACTTATATGGCTGACAAACTCAAGACCATATAAGGCTTTCTGCTAGATGTTGTGCATTACTACAAATTCACTGATATACACGGTACTATCACTAGTTACATAACCATAAATGTTATAGTCCTTACAACTGAAAATGACGATTTACTACTTTTGGATTCCAAAAATTCTTCTTTAGGATTTTATATATTCAAAAAGCTAGTAACAAGTACGACAAAGGGCAAAATTGTAGACTCTCAAATTAGATAACCACACAAGAAAACAGCAACAAAAGACTCAAAATAAGCACAATGTGGCAAGAAATCAAAACATTTTTGCCAAATTCGGATGAAATGCGAGCATTTCTACATACGATTTTTGAAATGGCGGAGTTCCAATTCAAAAAATGTTGTTTACCAATCTGATTTTCTAATTTTTTTCCTCTTTGTTTACTTATCACTTATCTTCTTACCAATCATTGGCAAATGTTTATTTCTTTCCTTCCAAAACTTTACAATCCAGAATTTATTAAACAGAAAAACTTCACTCGAATCCCATTAGAGGAAAATAAAAATCCTGTGAGTGGACACACAAAACAACTTCACCTGAAAAGGGGATTTAAGGATTGAAAACTTATTCCACGAAATGGACAAACACATTACTCCGATGACACTTGAAAGTGAAAACAAATAAAATTAAATGTGAGAAACTGCACTGCAACCTCAAATTATTTTTATTCGAGAATTATAATAATAAAACAACCAGTGTGGAATTAATTAAAAATGGTTCCTTAAGTCGATACACCTTTTATTTGTAGTGAAAAGAAACTGTGAGACGAAGAGGAGGAGGGAAAATCGTAATCTGGCGAGAAAAGAAAACGGGGGAGGCATTTTCGCGCTTGAGTCCCATTCAATTCTCAGTGGGAACCTGAAATGGAAGGGTAGATAGGGGACTAATTTGTGTGAGTGCACTTCTTTTTCTTGTTCTTTTCAAGAGAGATTGGTGGGTGGAAGCGACTGGTTGAAATCGTCTAATCATTTCCTAGGACTCCCAACTGACAGCAAAATCATCTTCCTTAACTGGAGCAAATTAGGAATATTACATCAATATTCGGTCAGACATCAAAAGATCGATGGGAATTTCTCTTTTACAATATCTCTCCTACATCTTTTATTCTTTATTTCTCTTCTTTAAAAATTATTATTGAAAAACGTTTTTTTACCCTTGAAGAACTTTCTTTAGAACCTTTATTTAATGACATACTTTCATTTTTCCTAGTTGGTACGTAGTAGTAGTAGTAATATTATTGGTAGCGTTATCTAGTGCTAATTTCTATAATGAACAAAAGTTTTTTGTTTTCCCTCTTGGACAATTTTGTTCAATTTTCGTGCAACACATTTTCTCATAGAAGGTCCGATATTGACAAACAAAGTCGAGGGAAAGTGTAAGTCCATTTACAGCGTAGTGCCAACATTTATTGGCATGTCTGAATGACATTAGGATGTAGTGTGTCCACTAGAGACCAGTTAACGAACGAACCCGTCACGCAACCTCTTCCTGTTCCAATCAGATTAGGCTTCTCTCACACTGTATCTCTAACCTTCCATTTTCATTAGCGATAGAAAATAGACACACAAACAATCGACTGCCGATGACAATATTTCTATTAATCAATTTCCGACAAATTAAAATTGTTCCTCTTATAATTAAATGACACTTTAATATCGATTGTCAACTCAAGTCAGGGTTAAACCGACAGGTGTTTGTCCAATCCACTGCTGGATTATAGGTCAGCAACAACTCTTATTGCGTCCTGGCCTCCTCCGGCTCAACTCGTAAATCTCAAAGTTTGCTCTCTTGATCCGATTGGCTTTATGAGTTTGGTCGCTTCTTAATACTGTCATCTTCATAGAAATTATGGTGACTATTTTCATTTGCTTCATGCACAGCCTTGCTATATTAAATATGTAATAAGAACGTCACAAAATGTGATTAAGTAGTCGTAGATTATCTTTGAACATGTCTTTCACTGTTTAAATGAAGAAATTTAACATCAAAACTACAGCCAATTTAGATTTAAAAACTTAACTACTCGGGTACAGCAACCTTGAATTAATAATTTAACAGCAGTAAGTGGTTTGAATATTTCATTCTTTCATTTTCACCTATTTTGTTGCCTCTAATTTCTCCATACTAGGACCAGATGATTTGTTCTGCAGTTTGCTTTAGATTACGTGATACTAAAAAGTCGTTTAATAGTAATATTCTTAAATTACAAATTGACAAACGATCACTAACAATTTCATTTTTCAAGTCAACAGGTCAGAGAGTTGACTGTCTCTTTAATAAATTTTTTTCACACAATTTAAAAAAGTGACGTCATGAACACTTCAAGAACTCTTGGATCCAATCAGAAAGGTTTTATACCTTACGTCTTGCAATAAAAAGAAACTCCGCCTGATGGTAGGCTGCCATTACGCCCTCATGTAATGCGGGAAAGCCGCTCTCCCCGTCACCTTTTTAAGGGGGCATAATCATTTTAAAATTGGAATTTCGCTCACACCAATCGTTTGTTTTCTTAAAATATCCTTCAATAACATTACGTGTGGAGATAAACTCCCCCAAAAAATCCTTTAAAAAAATCAATACAACGAACGCGAGGCATCGAAAATAAGATTTCTCTTTTTTATACACAACATACACATGTTGCTGAATAAATAAACAGCAAATCAAATATTAAATTCGAGTTTGAAGCTTTTTTTTAGGTACGAGAGAATAAACTTATGTCAGTCGGTGATGTAAAGTGACATAAATAATTTTGTTTTCAAACTTGTGATGTGAAATGCACGCGGGGGAGGTGGGAGCAAATTCAAGTGAGTGCTTGCAAAGTAATAAAATCGCCCTTATATACCCAGATAACATTAACGGAAACCATAAAAGCCTCGTATAATTGTGAATCTTTGTGCAAGTTAATTGCCTCGTGTGCCACTGTGGTCACGATTACAACTGGAAAACGACGGCTAAACGGAATACCAATCATCTTTTTTCTTCCTCTCTAAATCCAAGCTACGGGAAAACTGATTGGATTTTGATTGAATGCCGTGAAAAACCATTTAATCATACATCTGTCACCGGGCGACGGAAATAATTGATTTGTAATTACATGATTGATAGTTCCATTCGTCATCATTTATTTTTCTTCTTTAGAGGAAAATCAATTTGAAAATTTTTTTAATATTTCAAATTGTGTGTTGCAACAAATTTCATATTGTGTAATCTAACGGCAATTTTATCCATGCACATACAAATGGATACTAAATATTAATTTAGTAACGTCATACAGTTCTAAAAATAAAAATTACATGGTTGGTGAAACCAAGAGGCATATTTGGAGATAAAATTACCCACAATACACCTCTTTTTTGTTTGAACGTGACATACAATGGAATTCTAAAATGTACGTCTGTATAATTCAATGATCAACACACTGGAACAAAATTGCAACTTGAGAAGAAGCTGAATCTTTGATACACTTCCAAACGAACTGTCAGGCTTATGTACATTGAAGAGACATAAGCTCATTGTCATTTCCTTATACAAAATCAAAGGTCAGCAATATATTTACACAAACAATATCAATTTTCATCAGGAAATTGGTTCTTTTATTTTGCACAAAATATCAATTTGCTTCAAAATATCTCACACCCCTAGTATTTCAGTATAAACTTTGTTGTATTTCATCTCCAAACCTTATGATCCCCGCATTTCTAATATTTGCACTAGTCTGCTCTGTGTCCGCATATCGATCCCCTGGTTCAAGAGACCCATTCAACGGTACCATTCAGGTTAAGAAGCCCGAGGCAAGCGATATCCCAATTCACTGTGGTGCATATCGTAAGACTTATTCGAAATTGAAATTGGAATTCGCAGGTCAGCAAAGTTAATAAAATGGACAGAAATACCCGAGAGATGTACAACTCAAAGAACAGATTTTTTTTTTTCCTTTTTCACTATAAAAAATATTGACTTATAGAATTTTCTTTCAAATAAATTTTACATTAAAGAGGGTAAAATGGGAATTAATGAAATGACCTTGAGGTTGAAATCAAGGAGTTTTGGTGCACGGGTAACGAGGTAAAGTAACAGCTTTGGGTGACAGGTTTCGCCTGTGTGCAACTCATGTGGGCAGTGAGGAGAAACCGAGCGTAAAGGGGCGGAACAGCTGTATGTTTCACTCACTTCTGCGCTTACATTTTTTCAAACACAAAAATCCCAAAAATCACAACTTTTTTTTATCTTTTTCCAGAACTTGAAAAACCAAATCATGACGACCAACGTGTGGGTTGAACAGGTAAGATTTCTTCTTCTTAAAGAGACAAAGAACGTTTCTACTTTCTCTAGGGTTGGGATTAGCAGAGAAAATTTATGATTTAATCTGAAGCAAATTGTAGCTCTATGCGTGGGTACCATAGATCAAGGCAACGTGACATCAACTCACTTTTGCATATATATAGAGCAGCAAATGAGCCCCCGATGGATGTAACACGATCATCTCCGCCGAGTGAGGAATGTGGTGAACCCGTTGGTTGCCTGCAAGGGAGACACGTGTAGCAAACGGAGTGAAGAATTTTAATGACTTATTCAAAAGTGGTGGCGTTGAAAGATGATCATGCTCCTATTGTGTCCACCTATTTTGTTATTGTGTACATAGGATCGATGTATGTTGGCCTAGGCGCCTGCTGTGACACAACATTTTGATATATAACGTCATGACTTGCCCAGAGCATGGCTCTGACATGGCTCTATATATAAAGAGCGAGGGCAAAGACAGATGAAAAGGAGAAAAATTTTAAATTCTAATTTAGGAAATATTCCCAAGCACAAGTTGATGGATTTATTCAAAATTGTATGTGGCATTTAAATTTTCTCGAAATCCCTTCTATATCTAATCCCTTTTCCGTTTTTTAAAATTTCATCTATACAAAATTGCATGCAATTTTATAAGGTCGACTCTTAGAAACGTACACAATTGCACTTAAACAAGCCCTTCTCATTTTGTTTACATTTTGTTGCAAGTAAACTTTGAAGATTTGAGCAGTGACTAAATTTAATTTTGTATTTATAATATAATAAGCAGCATGACACTGAAATGAAAACTGATTCCAGAGTTCAACTGACACTTAAGCAGCAAAGCACATAGGAGATGCAAATAAACTTAAATTATACATTTCAAAAATTTAAGATTAGACTCCACTATTCACCATTTTCCATTTTCTCGCCTGCTCTTAAATTCTTTCCACTCATTTCTTCATTTTCTCTCCTCATTTTTACAATACTGAACTAAAAACTAAACTTAAGTTCCTAGACTACTCACATTTTATCTTTGGGAGCTTATTTTTTAAAACTCTTAACAAATCCAAATACCTAATGCAGTAACTTCTGCATTGCAACTTGCCTCAACAGGTCACCAAACATCTCTAGGGAACATGCTAGTGTCTCATCATTACAAGTAAAACTTGTCGGCTCAGCAAGCAACAACGGTTTGAGTGCTCAAAGATTTCCTGTCATGACCAGCTCCCTCTAGTGAGGGTGATTCAACAAATCCTCCATATTGATGAGTTTTAAATTTGGGTTTTACCATTTTTCTATTCAACACACGCTGTCATCTGTCAATGTTTGTATGTTTCCAGGCTCTTGAATGGTACAAATGTTTTCAAAGTCTTTGATTTGCCAATCCAGTGCTGACAATAACATGAAAGTGCTTTCATCCAACATTGTCGTCATGTTCATTAGACGACGAATATCTTACATGGATTTTCCATCAACTCCTTTAAATTCCTAAAAAACTATACATGAGTTTAAACATTATTTTAGGATTTGGCAAAGGAAAGCGTTGAGCAATTTAATTGCTCACCCATTTCTTTTTATTTTTTTAACACTAGAGGGAGTGATAGGTTTTCCAATGTGAAAAGAATTTGAATCGAGATAAGTAAAAGAAACGGGTTTCTCACATGAAAATTGCTTGCCATCTTCAATTTCCGAATAGAATTCTCAAAAGGGAAATTTTTGCTGAGTTTCACTTATTTCCTACTGCACAATACAGGAGAGAATAAAAGAAAAAAAAGACAAAATCAAAAATCTATAAACTCCCATCTGCTCGGGTTATGTAGTTAGTCGGTTGCATTTGAATTTCTTCCCATTTGCCCGCACATACTAGCAAACTCCAATTGGCAACTCTTGATGGTGGGTGTGCGCAATTCGACACCAACCGTCGGTTTCAGACATACGCGATAAGCTGTTCAAGTGTTTTGTAATGCAAATGAAACGAGCAGATGCACTTACACGTCCACACAGATTAAGAGTCTCCCCTTCTTGCACTTGTTTTATCCAGCAGGTGGAGCAAACAAAAGTGACAACGCTTGATAAACATTGATCTTTGACTTAGACATTAGTGTAGTGTAATAAATGATTAAGAATATACAGAAGAAAATGTTATGACGTAAATTAATGATGGGGCTCGCACCATTTATTCAGTGCTCATTAACCAAGAGGGAGTTGATTTATAATGGACAATGTTTATGTTGCAGGTATGGCACGATTACAAACTGCAGTGGGAGCCTGAGGAATATGGTGGTGTTCGAGAGTTGTTTGTTCCATCCGAGTTGCTTTGGCTTCCTGACATCGTCTTGTATAACAAGTAAGAAGTTTGTAAATGTGATTAGAATAGATAAGATTTTTTTTTTTTTTTTTTTTTTTTTAAATGTAAAAGTGCTGATGGGAGTTATGTTGTGACCACCATGACCAAAGCTGTGTTGAACTATGATGGTACAGTTACTTGGAAACCACCGGCTATTTTTAAAAGTTCTTGCGAAATTGATGTCGAGTATTTCCCTTTTGATCAGCAGGAGTGTTTTATGAAATTTGGCTCGTGGACTTACGACGGATATATGGTACATAAATTTAAAAGAAATATTAAATTTAAAGCTGGTTCACACTGTCATTACTGTTTTAACTCGCTGTGAGTTTACAAGTATTTACACTAGGTGGCAAAATGCAATAAATCAATAAAAGAGCAGTGTCTTTAAAATAAAGACAATACGCGTGACTTATTTCCAGAAAATTAAAGAGACTTTTATGTTCAACAAAGTAGGCAGCAAAGAACTTTAATTCTAATTCCAAATACTGTAATGTAATTATAAAGAATTAAAATTTTAGTACAACTCTTACAATTTCTGCATTGATAGCAGTTCGAATATGTAAGAAAACAATCGCTAATAAGCTGTTAAAAAATATTCGATGATGACAACAGCAATCAATAAGTTAAAGATGAGAAATTAAAGGGCAATGACAAGTGTGAACTCTAGTGTCAATTAGGTTTTACATTTGATTTTGTAATTTTAGATTGATCTGATACACATTCAAGCTAATAAAGAACAGACTTTGGTTAATAACGGAATAGACCTTCAAGAATACTACTTGAGTGTCGAATGGGACATTATGGCAGTTCCAGCTAAAAAGAACGAAAAATTCTACAGCTGTTGCGAAGAGCCTTATCCAGATATCACCTTCACCATCACGTTACGACGAAAGACATTATTCTACACCGTCAATCTCATCATCCCTTGCATCGGCATTTCTTACCTTAGCGTTTTAGTATTTTATTTACCTGTAGACAGCGGCGAGAAAGTAGTACTTTGCATCTCCATTCTTCTGTCCTTAGTCATGTACCTTTTGTTGATCACCGAGATCATGCCATCCACTTCCCTTGCAGTCCCTCTCCTGGGCAAATACCTGCTCTTCACCATGATCCTCGTTGGTTTCTCCGTCGTTTTAACTTCCATAGTGCTCAACGTCCATTTCCGTTCACCCACGACTCATCGCATGGCGCCTTGGGTCCGCCGCTTTTTCATCGGCTTCCTTCCTCGATTTTTGTGCATCAAAAGACCAGACGCGGACTTGAATGAGGATTTAAGTCCTCCACCCCCGCCTCCCCCTCGATCCCGCCCGCCGAGACACTTGGGTCCGATTCCGGACAACCGTATGAGTTTGATGGCGTACAATATCCGTGGAGATGGGGATTCAGACATTTTGCCCTTCGTCCCGAGACATTATCCTCAGGATGTCGAACGAGCCATTGTCAATTTACGATTCATTGCTCAGAGAATGAATAATCAGGACGAATATGAAAAGGTAAGGATGAGAAGCTTTATTCCTACCCTCATATCTCCCTTTTGCATCTCATTTTTTTAGGTATTTACATAGATGTAATACTCCGCTTTATTATGATGTTGCGCATATGTAGTCTATTACTGCTTCATATTTTAAAACGGCTACCAGTCTAACTGGAGCATTAAATTGTAATGTTTGGGCTGACTTGTTATGAAGCTAGTTCAAACAGTGCTAAAAGATTAACCTTGTAATACGCATTTTTCAATCCTTTGTTCTTACGGTATCTTCGGGCATTCATGCTCAGAGTACTCCGTGTAAACGTAGTCAGGTGGGTTGCACCAAGCTTGGTTAAATCGGAAATTAAAACTCCAGTCAAAGACAAAATCGAATTACGGAAAACTTGATTGGTCCAAATTTTACAGAGATTTTCCCATATGTGATAACTGCCAATCTTAGAGCCAAGTCATTTCAAAGTATGAATATAAAAAAAAAAAACCTCGTAAAATATACAAAACCTCGTAAAACGTCAATAAATTCCCCTATTTCAGTGACACCTTGTGACAGCATATAAAAATCTCAGATCAAATGTAACATCTCAGCATTTGACATGCAAAAATCTATGGTTAAACTACGGGCTATAAATGTGTCCTGTAACGTGATATAAAATCTAAGATTAGAGTAAGTAAAGATTATTTAACCCTCCATTTAACCAACATTGGCGCAACCCACCCTTAGTGTATACAATTATTAAGCCGTGTATTTGACTCTCAGACCACGACTGATCGAATGACGGTCAACTTCTTTTCCTGAGTGGACTTCCTTCTGATTGCGATACGTGCTCGCTTCCGTTGATGAAGGGTCCTTATACGACTGACCCTCTTCTCTCTCTTCATCCAATGACGGAAGGAGTTGGTGCGCATGCGTGCTTTGCTATCTGCTTGATTTATTCGCCGGGGCTACTGCGTGACCTGAATTGAGGGGGGCTCGAAGAGAAATTTTTTTTTTATTTTTTGGCCCTCTATACTACAGACGATCCTAATTCCTACAGAGTGGACTTGAAGCTCTGGCGAGAATCATTGGTTCAAATATCCACTTTGTCACAGAAAAATCCCACAGGAGGCACCACCTGTCGTCCAAAGACGCCCGCAAAGAAAAATAATCCAGAAAATGATGAACGAGCAGTGCGCCAGGCAACGGAATGATACGCCATTCGTCATGAGCAAACCCGTGCACGTGCTGAGGATAAAGAGAAAACTAATGGTCATGACACATGGCACTGCACCAAATACACTTTCAAACAGAAATTGTACAATAGGAATACGTCATAAAATTTGTTCCTTTTTTCTTTCTTCTCGTAAAAAAATGAAATTTGATTCTATTTGATCCACAGATAGCGCAAGATTGGAAATACGTCGCCATGGTTATGGACCGTCTTTTTCTCGTGTTGTTCGGCATTGCCACTTTATTAGGAACTTTATGTATTATCTTGCAAGCACCAGCGCTGTACGACGACACACAGCCCATTGATGTACAATTGACCCAAGTGACCAGTACAATTTTGCCTGACATTTGAAGCATACTAATTAGCATGTCAATTGGGACATTTCTTCCGTTTGTTTATATACAGAAAAACCGTACCAAAAAAAGAGATAAATTTTTCTATTTCAAATCATTACATTGTAATTTAGAATTTGGTCATTAAAAAAAATTGCATTTGATTTTGAAATTTCCTATTAGTTTAATGTCTTTATATGTATTTGCTATTCACTACACCCAAACTATTTCAATACTTATTGACTCTAGGTAGATTTATTGATCATTGCCACTAGATCGCTGTTAGAAATCTTGGTTACACTGCTGAGCCTATTATTTCTTAAAGAATGCAAACCCACACAAAAAAGAGAAAAACAAGATAACACTTAACCGCGACTATGCAACTACCAGGATTCTAAGGGTAATAATGTTCCCTGGTTACATGCTTATTAGTTATGTACTAAGTGCTTTGGGAATGTCCTACATTTTTTTTTTGCTGTGATCCAAACTTCTATAGCGAAACAATTCCACATAGTAACTTTTGGACCCTGAGTTCAGTTATGTGAACAATTCTTATTCTTTCATTTTTTTCATCTTGTAGTTACAATTTTTATGACTTTCCAAGAGAAAAAAAAATAACTAGAGATGTTTGATTGCTTCTACTTATGTTTCATTTTGATTGCTTTTTGTATTGCCAATGTTTTATCTCTTAAAGTAAAAAAAAAAAAATTGAGAAACAACATTTTGCTACAACTTTCCAATAGCGGTAACAAGCTTACACACGTGTTAAGTATCAATCCAGTCCATTGTACTCCATCTTAATTATCAGTGTGACATTTTACGACACAATTTACTGGCCACAGTCGAACACACTCGAATGCCCCGAAAGCCCACCAGAGGCCACGACTGAATCAAAAGCTAAAAAAGAAAAAAAAAAATCGATCGATGACTCTTAACCTTTTCCTTCTCTTTTTTTGTCCATAGAAATCGTGCCTAATAAACTCTCTTCTCTCAACACCACGTGAACTTAAAAGCAGGTGAAATTACCTTGTCGAATTGTCTTGGCACAGACCTGAATCCCATTAATAATGAAGCTGCTCATGTGCAATCTCCATGCTGGTAAACCGGCAACTCACTTACAGGGCAAGATTCGCGAGAATTATTAATGATTACACAAACTCGCCACTTTTTTTAACCAAAAGTGCTCTTTTTTATTCATTCGTGTCATAAGTCAAGTCTAATTGGAATGTGTAAAGAACAGAAAAAAAGGTTTAGTAATGATTTACTATGCAACTGGAAAAATAAAGTATTGGGCTTTAGGGTACAATCGATTTTGTCAACATTGTTATTTATTGCACGGAGACTAGGGTTTTGTTCAATATGCTAGTCCTAGTAGAATAAGCAATGGTTTTGTTTGGTAAACTCTGTGTCTTTTGGTATGATTCATTTGCAGTTTCTTGTCCCTTGAGTTTCTGATGTTTATTCACTGTTTTGACCTTAGAGCACAAAATCAGTGTGAAACTCAAGACTGTTGTGAAAAATCAAATCAGATCCCGTATATCCTTTGAGGCAACTTTTAAGTAATGGTGCTCAAATATTTATTTTAAAAGATAGGCCGCTGATCAACACCCAAATAGCTGTAGCTGCAACATAATTTAAAAACTAGATTATCTCTAAAACGTATCTTGCACTGATTAAAATAAATTTCTTGATAGGCGAAAACGTAAAAATAGTTCTATCTAATGTAAAATGTACTGATGACCTAATAATGTGATTTTAACTAGACTTGTGCTAAATCTTTCATCAATAAATTATTTTAAATAGTATTACTCTTTAGCTTTGTCTTCTGCTTAGATCAACTAAGGGCACTTGCAGCAAATTCTTTTTTTTTATAACTTTTGAGTTGTCATCGAGTATCACTCTTCCAACTACAGGTCAGAAAATTTAAAATTTTGTTTTGGAAAGTCTTGGTCGTTTCAATAAATGAAACTACGCAACTAATTTATTTGTTTCTTTGTTTTGTCTATTAATTTGGACAGAAAAAACAACATAAAGAATGTGCCTTTGTAGATTCCATCAACGAGCATCTTGTAGTTTGATGATTGGTTTATCGTTGATTACGGTTAAGGATGTTCTAACTATCCAAGCACCAATGAATGAACCAGGTTTTGGATCAATGTGATAAGAAAGTGGAATGAAAGAGACTTGGCCAAGCTACTCTTCAATTACAGTAGATGAGACTGGGTCTTGCTTAATGTAATCCTTTAGGGTCTATCTCAATTATCAAGTAATGGACATCAAGTCATTTGTACTTGCTTTATTTTTCCCGTCCATGACATTAGAGCAACCTCTTACGTTTTAGAATACCTTTGACTAAGAGTTTGCAACATTTAACCTTTTACATTATTCAACAAACCTAAAACTCAAAAACCCCATTTGTTTGACCACTTGTCTTGGAATTAATATTGTATGAGACCCGTTGACATTTTTCTGTAACCAAATGGAAATTTAAAATTTTACTCATTTCTCCTTGGGCACTTTTGTATCAACATTTTCTTGTTTTGCTTGCAGAGGCTTATCAGTCAAACTTTCCTTCCCCTCTAAGTACTCTCATCTTTTTTTTTTTGGTGGAAAAGAAACAAAAACTACCGACTGGACATCACATTTAGAGTTGGATCGAATTAGATGGTTGGCTGCTTCTTTATATTGGTTAGGTATTTTTGGGTTAGTTTTGTGTGAATAATCGAAGCATTTTTTTTTCTCCCTATCTGCGTTGTGACAGGCTCTACGCCATCTGTGTGATTAATCACTACACAACATTTTTTTATACCGAGAAAAGTTTGTGCTTAGTATTCGATTGCCTGGTGTACATTTTTGGCAATTTTGATTTTAAAAAAATAATATAAAACTCCGTTTCAGTTCTAGCCGCGACCAATACAGCTGATTTTAGATACGAGGAACAAGCCCCGGGTTAAGGTAAGAGAGTTAAATATTTAAAACTACTTACGATTTTCAAACAGTGCCGTTAATGACCCTTCGTTGTCCTGTAAACTTCTATTTAACCCCTTTTAAGCCGTCATTTCATGCGGTCCTAAAATTCAAAAATAGTTTAGTAAATAAATGAAATATAATTGAGACTCTTTACTTCCTCTCGTGAGGCCTAAATAAACCATGGAGATAAATGTACATACATTTATCTCCATGAATAAACTGTTAATACCTCGATTCGATCACAGACCTATCAATAGGTCTATGATTCAATTTATCCAAGGACTCGCTTTAAGTCCTTGATTCATCTAAATCTTTGCTTTAACCTTTTATTACGGGCGCCGCCATGTTGAAGATCCCGCACTTAAAAATAAAAATAACATTTTTTATATCAAAACTTTGGAGTTTTAAAGGAAACATAAAAAAGAGATAAAATTAAATATATTACTAAAAATAGCATTTAAGGGACACAGAATCCCGATTCGATTAAGAACTCTAACGTAAGCAGCGTATTTCAATCGTTTCCGGTTCACTTTCCCAAGCCTAAATTTCAGGGATGATATATTGCTACAATTTGGCACTCGCAGTAAGTTTAAGGAAAATTAACCTTTGAGCTATTTTATTAAAAAAAAGGAAAAATTGAATTCCCAAAGTAGTTTCACGTTAGGGTTAACACAATAAACAAGGGACAATAATTAGCTGAAATTGCATTTTTTTCCTTCATCACAAATTTCTTCAGGACATTACTTTCATCCCAAGAAAAAAACTTAATAGAAAACACGTGAATTTTTTTGAAATATAGACCATTACTTTTTTCTCACCCCTAGATCTAACCCTAAAGTGATTTCTATGCAGTGTTGATGCCATCATTTGATATTATTATACATTTTATGTGAAAACTGAATTTTTATATTTTTATTGTGCAGTGATTGATGGTTTTTACTACCATAATCTCGCATCCAAACATTACTCAAGTAAAAAAAACACTCTAGTGGCCAATTGACGAACTAAGAGCTTAGGATACTTGATTGAAAGCACAAGCCATAGTTTTTCCCAACTCCCTAGCCACTTTTGACCAAATGTATGGGCGTCGTATTATAACACGAAAATTCCATTAGATTACTTTTTAACATTCTTCCCCCTTATACCCTTCTCCTCCCCCCCCCCCCCCCTCCAATCACTTTAGGTATATAATATAAAGAAAATGTTCTTAGAAGGGTAAATCTATGACGAAGTTTGATTCAGTTTATAGTTTTAATTTTGGTTGATATTTTTTTTTCTAAATAAGCCCTATATAAGCCTACTTGATCTTTAATTCAATATAAGTAAAGAGATGGGGTAGGGGAAGGAAAAAATGCTTTCTCACAATTTTTATTCTCGTAATTGCTGTCAGCAGTCGTTCTTTTGTTCCTTCATCACTTTTCCTCGTTAATTTTTTCTTCTTAGCTTGTTTAAGTGACGGCTATGAAAAAAAAATTGAATGAAACAAATTTCACAACTGACTTTCTTGCCAACTTTTATTCTTATTAATCCTCAAATTTGATTTTCTGCTTTAAAGAGAATCAAGATTGAGCTTTTTATGTAAGAAAAACTGAAGAAAAAAAATCTCCCAACTTTTTTTTTTTAATTAATTTTTAATTTAGGCCAAAAATAGGCAAAAATAAAAATCTAGACATTTAGAATTTTTCTAATTCACGTTAAAGCAATTAAAATGAATTATAAATCATTTCATAGAAAGCTACATTTTTAGACGTCTTAAATAAACATGGTTTTAACATTAAGTAAAGAAATAAATTGACGTCGTTAACTGAGTGTAAAAGAAAAAAATTCAAAGTTTGATCGGTTCCTTTGAGATTGGGATTTTTAACTTTTATCATAAAAACTAAAAGAAAAAATAAAGAAAGTGTGAAATCTGTAATTACTTAATTTTATGATTTATTTAACGGTTATAATTTTTTCTACTTCACGCTCACTTAATCGATTTACCCGCAAAAAAAATCGATACAATTATGATTATACACAGAAATTTTTTTAAAAAGTTTACGACACCATTAATATTCGACGTTGAACGAGGGCTTATAGCCACTTGGAACGAGTGAGAAATTTTGTTACTGGCACAAAGTGTCAAGATTAAAAGAGCAAATAAACTTCATTTCTTTTTTATTTAACACCTGCTGAAATTTTTTAATATCCGCACGGGAAAGGAAAAATAAAAATAAAACCACTGTCGTAGCAAGCATTTTATGGTTCAATGTTAAAGTAAGGACAATATTTAAGTGTGGTTTAGTAATTTTGAATGTGTAATCTGGTCTAAAAAATACTTCAATTTTTTTTGTTCTGCTTTTAGTAATCAGAGTGACCTTGAGGGATCCATAAAGATTTTCTGCCTGAAGTTTAAGACACGCCAGGGGAATTATGAATTAGGAGGCATTCACTTTGAAGTTTGGTAGAGACGTATCCGTAGCTGGAAGATTTCGTCTGATTTTGCTGCAAAGGTACTTCAAGGTTGGATTAATTGTGAAATAATCGAGAAATAAGATGTCAATTTCATTTGATTTTGAAATCTTCCTTCTTAGTTTTGGTGAAGTGACTCATTAAGTTTTTAAAATAATTTAAACGCTGCTTGAAACTTTTATTCAACAAATCTCAGTAGTGGTAACAGTTGAAAATTCGATTGGTAAAACCTTCGGAAAGCACTTTGGCTTTTCTTGTAGACCACACAAATTGATGCTTATGTGCACGGACTAGGTTCAGGTCTTTCACTAATGGAGTGGAATTACAAGCCCTGTTCGTTCTCCTCTAAGACAAGGTCTGTGTAATGATCACAAAGGCTGTCTCTGCTTCTCTCTCTCTGCCTAATTACCACCCCAAGAAATTAGCCACCATCCGACCACAACCTCGGCGTCGATACATACCGAGATCCACAAATTCCAGACGCATCATCAAACATATCTTGCAATCAATTCCCTTATAAGTGGTGAACAGGTGAATACCGTCCAAAGAATACCATTCTTTGGATAAGATGTTCTCAGAAAGACAATTTTAGAAATTTCATTTCCCAAACTCTAAGATTTCTTCATTTTATTGGTGTAGTGGAATTGAATTTCAGTGAATTGGATTTCCCTTTTATTTTGAAATTTGACATTTTTTTTTTTTTTATTAGAAAATAATCAATTAAACTTTTTTGAAGAAATTTTATTTTGAAATAATTTTTTAAAACTTGGTAATTGGTTTTTGAGTCTCGCATTTCGTCAATTTGTCGAGGGTCGTATTGCTAAAAAGTTTGGGTAAGCCGAGGACATATAAGTGCTCACCAAACGATGACCTTAAATTTAAGGTTTGAAAATACATTCAGTGTGTTTTGCATGTATTTGGGTAGCAGGTGGCCATCGTTTAACAGCTAATAATGCTTCACTTTGCTGAGTCTTTCCCAGACAAAAATTAGTTAGTTCTCTTCTACTGCCATCTGCTGATAGTTATTACATTATATTTCATAAAAGCAAAAACACTTGACTTTTTGCTTAAAAGACATTTCTATGTAATATATCTTGTAAAATTAGACATTAGCCACTTTTTTTCGTCCTCACGTTTGGATCTTCAAATCTACCATCTGCTGCACTCTAAATGATCATTTCACGTGTTGTAATTAATCCCTTCCTCAGTTTGTGATTGAGAGTAATAAAAGTGTTGAAAGATTAGGACAGATGTGTGTTCTTTTCCCAAAGTGTTAGAAAAAAAATAAACAAAATTATTGTGTGACACATGAGTGATACCAAAGTTTGGATTGTTTTCTTCTCTCTAATCGTAAGAAATGATGTTGATGCAGGTGAGTGTTAAGAGCATGCCTATTAGAAAAGAAAGGCGCAAATATTCTTGTTTATTCTTTCTTGGTTGTCGTGGAAACCATTTTCCAAAACATTACGCTTGAAAGATGAAGATGAATAGAGAAATGCCACGTAGATTGATTTTTTTTAAAGAAAAAATATTACCAAAATTCGAAAATATAAATAGAAGTAAACAAGAAATTGGAATTTTATTTATTAAATTCTCAGGAAAAGTATTTCTGACACTAAAGAAATTGAAAAGAAATAAAAAGTATCTCAAGTAGATTGTTAACGAGCACTTTTCTCTTTAAAACTTGCTTCCCTTCAATTGTCTTGATCGAAATCTCGTATGGTCAAGCCATAAATGTCACATGCGACATGAGATGGAAGTGATCCGTAGGGTGATCACGCAGGGACGACAAACTGTGACATGAAAAGAGGGCCATATAACAGAGAGAAGAAAAGAAAAAAGCTGACGTCATCTACTTAGTTTACACACTCTAAAACTTCAATAAAAATTTTCCTCTATCTTTTTTTGAGTAAGGACACCTAGCAAAGTGGAACTGATGAATTTTGCCACTGACATGTGATGGCACTTGACTATCAATAAAAAGAGGTGGCAATGTCATCTGTCATACCCAATCTTTATGCATGTGGTCATAAAGGATAGTAAGACAATAAATTGACGTCAATAAGAAATGTTATCTTTGATTGGTTGTCTAAAATTGCAAACAATTTTTTTTGTGTGTCAACTTTATAGAAAGTTATCACTGTTTTTTTGTTGTTGATAAATGGTGTAGAGAGCTTTTATTCAGCTACTAATGAATTTTGCATGCGAAGGAAAAGAGGGAGGATGATAATAAATGTGGTGTAATGCTTAAAGTTCTTATCAAAATAAATGTCATTGATGGGTTACTGAATATTTCAATTGGGCATCAATGATGCAAGAGACTTAGCTAATGGGGATAAGGTAAATTGATGCTAATTTTGTGTTGATGGGTATAAAAGTTGGTAATTTCTATTGATTTCATTTTGTAAATTTGAAATTAAAATTTTGTTTCATCTGGAAGAAATGATTCATCACGGTTTGGGGTTAAATGCAATGAAAGCAGAAATAACAATGCTATGAGATTTCAAGTTGAAGTGGGGAAAGAAGTTTTCTGGGGGAAATGGAATGTGCATACAATTAGTAGCAAATGTGCGTTTTCTTTCATGCTGAATCAAGTCAATTTAGTTGTTTGAAAAATGTGAGGAAGGAGAAAATGAGACAATTTTGTAGAAAGAAAGAGGAAAAAATATTCATTCATCGCCAATCACGTGCGCATATCAATTATAAATGAAAGTGATTGGTTAGAGGGTTCTTGAAAATCAAGGGTTGCGCATGGGTGCCCGCACGTTTTCCTTAATTACGCTTCAATCAAGAACGTGTTCAAACAATTTTACAACACATCAAAGACATTGAACAATCTGTGTTTGGGATTAATTAAAATGTGATGTCATTATTGTTAATTGGTACTTTGCTTTGTGGCTTATTTTACAAACCCTAATTTAAGGGTAAAGTCCACTGGGAGGACTTGGCTTTCAATTGATCCGGTATGGGGACAATGCGTCAAACTCGGTTGGAGGGTGTTAATTAAATTTAATTCTATTCGCACTTTTAAATTTAAGTGTTGGAAGAAGCAATAAAAGAAGTTCACATGCCCACTTCTTAGTTTTCAACAAGTGATAAACTAGTTTTAAGTGTTAGGTACGTTTTTGAGCTAGGTTCATCTGCTCTTTTCATAACAAATTAATATGGACCTCAAGATTATGTCTTTGAATGCTAAATTTGATAAAAATTGTAAATTTAGTCAGTCCAACGTAACTGCAGTTTGTTATTTAATCAAATTATCACATTTTATTAGACCCCATTAAACAGCTGTCATAGTATTTCACTCTAGATTACAGCAAATGACATTTATACCCAAAATTTTCACTTTACATTATTTATACATCAACACAATAATTTTCTTGTCCCACACTCAAATGATTTACTCCAACACGACCCAAGCTGCTCCTTTATTTCTAAATTTTATAGGTAAGAAATTTGAAATCCTGTCACTAACTTTTCCCCAGTGTTTCCATAGCACCTGTTTTAATTTACATCACCATGATTTCTGCTCCATTGGCTAAAGCAATAAACCAGTCATACTTTATATTAAATGTTTAGGGTATTACGTAAAGAAATTAATCAATGTGAAGAGCCTTTAAGTCATCTTGTAAGTGAAGCAGTAATTAGAACTGGAGTCTTTGGAAGTTTATCATGAAACTGTTGTTTACATGGTCAAATTAATTATCAAGTTGAGAGCCACTTTATTATTCCATCCTTTTTTTAACTTTAGGATAATTTAATATACAAAATCATTAGTTATAGGGAAATTTAATCTAATTTTTTTTCTTAAGCTTAAGAACTTCACAGATTGCCTTGTGTGACAGAAAATGTTTCTGTTATCAAGTATTGCTCCAGGGTTTTGTGAAACATGTCGGATATAATCAAAAACATATTTTTTCCTTTTTGTAAAGAGTTAAACTTTTAAAATGATAAATTGGTCGTAATTGAATTTGTCTGCTTGGGTGAATTTAATCAAGAGAAACACAAGATTAGGTTTTAAAAAAAAAAACTTCAAAACATGATACAAATATTTCCGCCAAAGAAGAGAGAAAAAGAAGATTTTCCAAAGTTCTAAATGGAATTACGTGAAATCAAATGTCAAAATTTTTTTTTTCTTGATTGAACATAGAAAAAAATGAGTTTTGTCAAAGAATAAGTTTCACTTCTGTATTTTTAGCACTGGAAAAGTTACCAAGAAATGTTTTGCACAAGGCATGCGCCATCATTCTTCAGACATTAGAAGGTCTCTTCGATTCCAACCGCGTTCCAACAAGAGAAGATGAAGGATATTGCAAAGATGGAGTTGGCTTGTGAATCTGAATTGATGGTCAATGCGTGTGCTAGATGAGACGTCCTTCAAAACTGAATATTTCTTATATCCCTTTTTCACACTTTCCTGTATATGCAAAAATTGAGAAGGGAAAATCAATCAGCAATCGAGTTAAATTTGTTCAATCTTGAATTGAATTTATAAAAGTCAAGGCATATTTTGAGGTTTATTTCAAAGGATCTATAGAGTTGGCACTTTTATACCTTGGCAAGTTGCCCATCAGGCTTGCGAAACGACCTCGACCAATCAGGATGAGGCATCCATGAAACATGCCCATTCCTTCTTCTTTTAGTTTCTCCAAACTGGAATCTCACCCACTGCCATAAGTCACATAAGAACAATACATCAACTTTGACCTGTCATCAATGAATTTATTTTTTCCTTTCCATGTCATCATTCATCAAAGGTGGTTTTTCATCATTTCATCCCCTCTTAATCTTAAATTCAATTAGTTAAACCTGTCTATGTGCTAACCTACCATAAATTGAAGTTTAATCAATCCAGAGTGAATTGTGTAATTAATAAAGTACCTAATAGAGTTGGACAGTTTATGAGATTAAAGGTAATTACATTGCACATAAAAATCACTGCTGTTTCAATTATTCAAATAAACCAAACTTAAAATCCTCCATGCCCCTTAGTTTGCACATATTAAAGATTTGACAACTTTATTGATATAAATTTAAATCCAATGGATAAATTGGTTACATAAATTGCGAATGAATGTGCTGTGAAAATTCCAGAAGGTTTCAGAAATCAAATTTTAGGGTGAAGACAAGATATTATTTGAAATATGAAACAGGAAGGAAGCTATGAATAAATATTTTATTTCTATTATAAATGGACCAACCATTGGCTTTCTTCCCATTACACGTGTTCTATGATTTTTTACTTGATAAATTATTCTGTGACAAAAACTCATAATCCCCATTTATCCTCTTTCAGAAAGAAAAAAAAAAATCTTAAAGCTACACATCAACAGAATACGGCTTTAATCATACATAAGCTAAGATTATATTAAACCTCCCTTGTCTCACATAGAATTAACTGGATTGACTAGAATCCACTAGAAAAACCATACAACTTTTAATAAACTGCTGCGTTGCAATAAAATTAATCAAAATCAAATTTAAAAATTTTCTGTAAAAACTTTCTTGTAAAAAAATTATATATTATTAAAGTCATAGAAGAACGAGTGACATCCTCTCATGAGGTTTATGGTTCAATCCAGTATGGCTCAATTGAATGTGAAATATTTATAAGCTCCAAAGATTTGACAATACGCTTTGTACACGTATATACGATTGTTGTTCTTCCAGTTTTTTTTTTCTTTTGTATAACTTATAAACAAGAATTGTTTGCTAGGAGTATGGGATAAGAAAAGAAAGAACAGATGAAAAAAAGAAGAGAAAAAAACCTTTTCAGTTGAAGAAAGTAATCTAATCCTCTGAAACACAAGAAAGGGCATACCATAAAGAGAAAAGAGAAAAAAAATCCAATAATCCCTTAGGAAAGAACACAGGCTTGAAAAGTAGTTTGAGTTAAGGTAAGGGTAAAAGAAGGATAATTTAGTAGCTGAAAAATGAAGGTAGTTTCACCAGCTTGCCACTAAGAGCCGCTCTTGTTTGGTGATCCTCAATGATGCTTTTAATTGGTAATTGGGGATCATTAAAATGAGAAACGCTTCCTCTTGTTTATGCAACTGCTGTTTTTCCAAGACCTTAAAGTGTAATTTACTTGTGAGGGTTCAACACAAAAATCATATCAACATTCATTTTTTTTACTTCATGGCTTTGGTTTTTGTTGACCTTCCGTAGGTTTTAATTAGGTATTGTATTGACAAAAGCGCGTTTTAAATATAATGTGAAGCGGCCTCTAGCGAACGTATTGACCTGAATTGATTAATTTGACCCTTATTTTCGTTAAACTAATTTGCAACTCTAATCTTGTTAGGTAGAAATTGTTGATAAATTCATCAATAATAGAAATCCCCGACCACTTAATTCCAAATTTTGTCACCAGAGGAGTGAAGGAAAAGAGGCGGAAGAGAAAAAAACAAAGTATTGCGAGTTGTTTGTGCTATCAGTAGTGTGCAGGCGACCATAAATACAATGGGAGAATAAAGTTTTGAGATCAGCTGTTTCTTAAAGATACGCCATGTGCAAAGGATCAATTAAGTGACCTGATGAAGTAGAAGACCATATCTGTTTTGAAGGGAGGGGAAGGGAGGTAGGAAAGGAAAGGGCAAATATCTTGGTCTGTGAAAACTATAAAAGCGAGAAAATGCTCACTGCCAACATCTTCTCTTCCTCTCAGTCCGAGGGATCATAAAAGCGTGCGGGAGACGAGCTGGGAATACAGATTGACCAGTTGGATGTCATCTGCATGTCCTCGTACGATCAATTTCTGGCGTTGGGCTGCTATGGTAAAAATAAGCTTAAAAGAGTCCTATCTGATGATCGTTGAACTTGTGTATTCGATTTCATCGAGAAGAGGGGGAGTTGGTAGGAAGGAAATTTTTTTTCCCTTGAAAAGTTCATTCTTTGAAGATATTGGAGAAAAGTTTTTTTCAATCGTTTATCCAACTAACTTTCCTTTTATGGTGTTAGAGGGCTTTTGAATTGAATCATGAGTGTTTTATTTGATTTCAAATTAGAAAGATTTCGTTTAAAAAATACCACAAATATTTAAAGCAGAAAAACTGAACTTTTAGATTGTTATAAATGAAAAAAAATTGAAATTTTTCTTTAGTATTGATTTATGATTCTCACATATGGTCACAATATTAAAAGAAAATGGCGGCAATTTTTGGATAAGATTTTATTCTTTGTAGAGAATAAACTGAAAGCAAACAAAAGGAACAGATTGAGGGGTCTCTTATGAGAACAATAAGATGGTTCCTGCTGTTTACACCCCAATAACCAGTTGCGTGGGTGGAAGCATGCCTTCCTTTGTTTCCACATCTAAGATTAGGGCGGTACAAAAAGGGTCATTGAAGGCCACCATCTTGAGGTCCTACGTCTATTCATCGACTTGTTCCGAAATGAGTTTCTTTGAGACGTGGTCAGTATAGATTGAACTGGGAAAAGATTGAATCCACAAATCACAGGTAGAGGATTAAAAATGATAAGGGATCAAAGGATATTTTTGCTTCAAGTGTAAAAATATGAGTATAAAAGTTGCACATCAAATAAGAGAAAAATAAGTTAAGGTGAGACGTGACTGGAGACAAATTATCCTTGTCAGATACCAGGTGACGCTTTAGGCGAAGTATTGTAGGAAGGTGAAGTCAACATTGGGTGTTTGTTGGACATGAATAGAACAAAGGGTGGGAAAAAATGAGTAGAAAAAAAGTCTTATAATTGCATTTCTTGTCACTAGAGCGGTGTCATTGGTTTCTTAGTGGGTTGTCTTTGTGTTAGTGCGGCTGTTTTCGATTGACCGTTTGAGTGGTTGGTGGTCACGTTGTTAAGCTCCTTCAACAAAAGGGTTCGAAAAGGAAATGGAAACATTTAACTTTTGGTCAACGAACAAACGGACTAATGTGTTTTGGGGAGAAAACTCATTTCATCTTATCCAATAATCTTGGCTATGTTTGCTGCATTCTCGATTTATCAACACCTGCCAAGTGTCAAATGAGAAAAGTTTTAAAAGGAAATGTCTAATGTTGCCAAATATTCAAACTGACGGTTTATTCAAATTTACATTGGAAAATAAAACAGCCAATTAGATTTCCCATTCCAATGTATTTATAGAACAAATATTTAAGGAAACTTTTACGTCAGTCAAATGAAAAAAGTTTTAGCTGTTTGACGCTGTAAATTAGAAAAAGGGTGTTATGTTAAAACCTCCTCCTTTCCGCAACACAAACTCAAAACATCTCTATCCCCGTACGAATCTCGTGCGTATCAGTACTCAAATGTGGAAATTTCCAATTTTTTGTTCTTATAACACTTCCACAATGCATTTTACTGATTGTTTAGTCCCTAGTAACTCACTATAAACGTAATTCTTTTCTCTCTATTCAATTCAAAGTTTTCTGTTTTGATCCTCGTCAATAGGGCTAGTTATAATGAGGGACACTTTACAGCTCCCTACTGCTTCCCTGGCTATCTCTCGTGTCATCCACCTGCTCCGCCACCTTACATCAGCAACCCATAGTATGTCCTCTGTTATCTGGGTAAACTTGACTTGTCTTCTTCCTCTAAAAAGAGCTGAAAACAAAAACAAATCTTGCATATCAATGACATCATAACTTAAACTTTTTTTTCTGTGAACTTTGATATTTATTGAAAAAAGTTGCTTAAAACTCTTTAAATAATTAATTTCATTTGTCTCTTGGCAATACTTTGATATAAGAACCTTTTGTTCTTATAAATTGGCATAAAAAAGCCACTTTACTTTCTACAAGATAAGACTGTTAAGAGTTGATTTGTGTGTTAAATTGTACAAGCAAAAGAGACAGGATGAGTGCACTGCAGCAGCAATTTTCAAGCGTGCAAAAGCTCAAACTTAGAATTTGTCAAAGTTCATTTGCAAATGTTTTTACATTTTTTTTCCTTTCTTACATGTGCGAGACTAGGGAGAAAAGTGGTGAGCCAATTTGAATCCTAATGCCTCAGTTGTGTTATCGTTTTCAAGGTCATTTCAAGTTTGCTGACACCTCTGGTGACTCTGCCAAGAGAGAGACAGCGCGAAAATAAAGGTGGCGAAGTGCAAATTGAAATTCATGGCTCCCATGAGCTTCACAATGAGGCGACGTCTGCGTCTGTCACACGGTTTTCCAGCTTCTTTGTACTGTCGACAAAAAAAAATGAGGAAGAGAATTCGGTTGCCATCTACTCTAAAGAAGTATGTGGATTATCCGACGTAATGAAAAGACAAAGTTTTCACACGTTTGGAATTTGTCACTGTTCATTTGATTCATTACATTTGCACAACCATTTTTGAATCAATATATGTCACGTGCAGTGCCAACTATGCATCTCAACCAATCAAGTTGAAAAAATTGCAAATTCTTTAGTAAATTAATTTCACAAGAATTTAAATTCACTCGTTTCTTGATTTTTAATCAACTGTATAAGTAAATTTTGACTTTGATGATTTCAATGGGTGAGTTTTTACCATTGCAAATACAGAGTTAAAGAAACTCGGTTTTTTTGTAGGCTGGGTAGTGCAGGGCGTGTTTGTGCGTTCGTGCTTTTCTTCCGGTTCCGTTTCCGGCTGAAGCTGTCACGATCCCCCTCGCGTTTTCTCTCTCTCTCCAGGGCACATATTAGGCTTGAATGTGAAGGTTTCTGGAAGAAACCCAAAAAGCGATTGCCGATTTGGGCGGGAAGGAGAGGACCATGGTGTGGGTGTGTGTGTGTGTCAGTTTTAGAAGAAACGGGAAGCCTTTTTGGCAAGAAAACCTGGCCAGAGCAGCAGAATTGTCTGTTCACTTTTCACAGAAAGAATTACTTTTTTTATCCATCTCTTTTCTTTTCTTTTCTTGATTGCTGTTTTTTTGGTCTAAAAAAACAAATTATGTTTTTTTTTTGGTTTGCAATAGCCGGTGATAACAGAGTTGTTAATAATATGGATATCAGTATGAACTTGCAGACTCGGAGATATTAATATTATTATTGAAGTTTCTGTTTTGTAATTACCGCGCTCTTGTAACGTTAGGTAAAGCATCATAAAACCACTATAAAAGAAGCAATGACACTTATAAAAATGTTATATTTTTAGAATTTTAATTGGACTTAAGAAGAAATTTGAAACAAAAGTTTTCCCTTCATAATCCATCAATATGAAGACTGATTAGCATTTTCTGCTCGCAGGAATACAACTTCCTTTCGACACGTAATCTGTTGGAAATAGAGAGGTTCCCTCTTTTTACCTGATTGAAATTCAGAAACGTGTTTTTCCACTACTTGAACCTAATCCTCATTATCATGAAATGATCGTAGCGCATCACGATCGTCATGATGATGATGATGGAAATCTCCATAATACTAAACTTTGACCAACAACACGTGAGGAAAACTCTTTTGCCGAGTTTTCCTATGTATATATGCAATTTTCCCACTCTTGTGTACTTTAAACATGTCCAGAAGGACTCATCAAAACTGATGTACGATTTACTCGTATTAACTCATTAACATAGGTCAACAAAAGGATTGAAGAGCGTTGCAAATGCACTTTGATTGGTTCTTGATATTGACCTCTTGAGATTACGCCTTTTCCTCCTTCTTCGTTCCAATTGCGTGTTAATTTGATGACTAAGTGCGCTAACAACTTTTCACTTTGTTAACGACTCTTTGGACTAATTAAAAAAAATTTAATTGAAGTTATAACGTCTGATTGGATAAAATTTATAATTTACATAATTTAATTTTTTTTTTTAGTTTGCAATGAACACAAAAATTCACTAAGTTATTACTACTTAAGTGTCTTTTTAAATTTATTTTGTAGTTTGCTATGTTTGGCCACTTGGATTTTCGTTTCAAAAGTTAATTACGAATGCTAATTACATTAACTGTGTAAATAAGTTGTAAGAAAACAAGTCCAAACTTGTTATCGTTTGACGACGAATAAAAGGGAAAATTAAAAAGATAAATGGGTTTTAAAATTTACAAGCCGGTCAAAAATTTAATCCTGATTCGAAAAACAAAATTAGGGTATAAACAAAGTATCAAACACTTTGTAAACACACACAACGATTTGCAAAAAGGAAGAAAAAAGAGAAAGTTAAAAAGAAAGAAAGCTAAGAATAGAGAGAAGAAGGTGAAGAAAGAAAGCTAGACAAAAGATCGACAGAAGATCGTCTGATTCAGCATGTTTCGGTATCTTCATTTCATTTGTACATTACAATACCAAATTTTTAGAAAATTAGTTTATCGGTGGGCCGTTGTTAAAAAACAAAATTTCTAATTTGGACTTTAAATATTAATTCAGCAACAATACAAAACTTTCTCAAATTTTTGAAACTGCTTTGTATATCCGTCGTACATCAAAATTGTTCTTTTAAGAGCTCAATGAATAATGTAAAAAGTGTAAAAGGTCTAAAACCTGTACTTTCAGCATTATTTAGATGTTGTATTCATGCCAAAAATCGGTGTTCAGTTCATTAATGAAGTGCGTATGGACGAAATTTACACCAATTTTTAGTGAAGTGGATTTTTTTAAAATCCACCTATTTATTGACACTAATTTAATAGATGGATTGCACATTTACAAGGACCTGGTCATTCCAGTTAACGTCACTTTTCCTGCGGAAAATTTTGTTACTTAAGTTAAAGTGAATAGAATTTTCTGAAATAAAATTTTGAAGTTTAGAGCGCGCGTCACCAGACGGCGCCATTCTCCACCGCCTACGCCTTCATTTAGATGTAAGCGAAGAGTTAATGTAACATTTTTCATCGCCAGTAGCAAGAGTACGTTTCATTTCCTGGTTTCTGTAGCTGAAGCTAGACATGACGACAAGCACGTATCTTAAACCTTGATTAAACCCTAGAGGTATCAGTGGCGAGATGAAGCAGGCGTCTTTCATTAAACAAAGGTGTCTTGTGTACTCGCTTGCTTCTTTTCGTCTTTCCGGGACGTTGTACTATTGGTCAACTGTAATCAGATGCTTCCATTTGCTGTAAAAGTGTCTCTTAGAGAGAGAGAACAACACAAAAAGTGTTTTGTGTGCTGCATTTTATTTGCACTGCACTTAGTTGGTTGTTTACTCACTTATTTCATGCCTTTTCACTTTTAACTCCTTTGAACCCATGTTAATTCTACAAATTGCACTGTCAAGACAATTTGATTTGTATTAATTTCATTAAGAGGTCAAGTATTAAACTTAACTGCAAATAAGATTTGCTCTATCGAGGTTGGACAAGTTCCTTAGGGATTCATTCGATCTTTCGTTTATAGTAAACACAAGTTTCCAAACTAAAGAAATAAAAGAATAAAAGTCTATAAAAAAAAGAAAGAATCAAATGAAATAAAGTGAAATCCCACTTGGCTTCAACTTGTAATCGAACACCACTTTTACAGTGCATTTTATTTTGTAACGAAATTGCACCTAAATAAACGATGACAAATGAAAGACAAAACTACAACCACCATAAACTTTTTTTTATTACATTTCCGTCTTTTCTTCCCTTTCATTCATATAAAAAAGCTATGAAATATGAGTTTGTGTAAATTATGACATGTTAATTATCATAACTTGCTACTTTATTTACATATTGAATGCTTTCATAATTGGCAAAAAGCCTCTTTGGAAATTAAATGCTTAGCATTTTATTCTTGAAATGCCATTTACGCAGCTTGTAACAAAGCCAAGAATCTTTACTTAAGTTTAGTGGATTACTAAAGAATGTAGGACGTTTTATGATTGTACTTTCTTTCTTGAATTACATTAAAAACAACATTTTTTTTTTTTACACATCTTGAAAGTTGTTTAAATATACTTGAAATTCCACAAACTCATATTGTATACGTTTAAAACATTATTTTAAACTGTAGCCGACCAATTACAGAATGAAATGTCACTTTTCACGTGTTTTCATTAGTAAATTTGGGTATAAAATATCACAACGTAAAGTTTTGTAAGGGTTACTGTAAGGGTTAGAAACAGTACTTTGCTTGATTTCTGATTTTTTCCCAAACACTGCAGTTCACTTGCAATTTTATTAGGATTATTAAAATATTTAAGAGCAATCAGCCAACAACAATGGCTAACTTAGTCTTAAATTTATTTTGAATATTACATACACTCTTATTTTTTGGCACATAAAATGTAGGCCACACAGGTAGGCCCTTCTAACATTCATGAGCAGTAAAAAGACTGGGTTCCTTATATAAAATGTAAATTTATAGCGCTTACCTACAACTTAAATTTTAGTTATCGGTGCAGCAATCCTGATTTTAGTCATTAATATTAGCCAAATATAATGCGATATTTAAAAAAAATAATAATCATTTATTTTTAAAGTTGCATAACCATTAAGATGACTAGATTTATGCGGTGTTTGAAAGGACTGAGTTGAGGTCAAACGTCGACTAGTAATCGATTAATTCACTCCCGATACAGTGAAGCTAGTTCCTACACATTCATAGAAAAAGGACAAACAAATCAATTTTATTAAAGTCGTGCACACATCCCATATTGGATTAAATTTTTCGCTCAAAAAAAATCGATAAGAGAAAAATTAGAAAATTAAGAAAAGTGTTGTGGTTTATTTCAGCCTTGATTTACAAGTGCGGTGAGAAGGAAGCAAAGCTTTGCTACTGGCAGTTTAATATGCAAAGAGCATTGCTATTCATGAACGCCAAGTGAAGAGGGAAGAGGCGGCTCTACGGTGCGACGTTTACCCCTGCGCCCTCGGATGCCATCCGTCTATTGTGTGTTTGCCCGTTCTCTCCTTTCATTTTCACATCGTAATGAACGCGCGTGTGAGACTAAGTTTGTCGCTTGTTAGATGAATGTGGCCTCTTTTGTGCTGAGTTGGGAACTTTGCACCGGGGAGACGCGCATCGGGATTTAGGAAACGCCGTTCGATGAAAACAGACTCGAACATTTGTCATCCAAAACCCTTTCTTTTAAAACTTTTTCCTATTCCTTCATTGTAATTGAAAGTCTTTAAGAAATGTATTGTTTCTTTAGTTATTAGTTAGGATGTGTCTGGTTGCCATCACAGAGCAAATTACCTGGGGCAATATGGCGTGTCTTCAATGAAATCGAAAAAGAAGCTCATTGGAGCGCATATGCACGTCCAGTCGGGCGGCAAAGAATATTTGTCTGAACATTGCTCTTTACTCTTTCTTCAGGGGGCTGCGTGTTTCCTGCTCCGTTGCTTCCCAATCATTTCTCTTTCACTCCTGCACTTGCACTTGGCTCGACTGAAATTAACCGGAAACTTAAATAACTTTACTAATATATATTACTTCACTAATATATTAGAATATAACATCAGTTTGCTCTACACTTACCAACTGCCTGTACTTTCTTTGTCATTACAATCAGATGTGATTTATTATCAGTTTTCGTGTGAGGATTTTCTTTATAGATGGCACTTAACCTTTTATATTGTGCCGTATTGCATTAAGTGACAAGTAATTATATGTTTAAAGACTGGTTTTCAAGATGGCCATGTAATAATGAAGTTCGGTGTTTGAGTGACTAAATATCCAAACGATACAAGTGCAGAAACTTTCAGACACAAGTTAATTAGAGAAATACGTAATATAATGTTCAAGAAACAAAACAGGAAGTTGGAAAATAAAAAACCAGAAGAAGGAAAAATGTTTTCCATAACATTAGGCTGACTAAACTAAATATACAATCTTCTTCAAATTTTACAAGTCAATACCCTTTGACATGCTCAGTGAAGTAAACACGAAAATAACACAAAAAAAACTTTAAAAAATGCAAGATTTTTCAAAAATGTTTATTGCAAACTGGTATTTTGTAGATTGCCCAAAGGAACAAACAAAAAAATTTACAAAATAGAAAAAATACGAAAGAGATACATGATATGAAGAGGATATACAGAGCTAATACCTTTTATTCCAAACTTCTACACTCTCAAAAAAAACATGTAAGAAAGGTGAAAATTTAGGCTTACACCCTGTAAGGTGTATGTTTACACTCTCAGGGTATAAGTTTGCATTCAGGCGTGCTTAAACAACACCTTCTGGTTGTACAAGTGAACTGAACAGGGTGTTGCCAAATACAAAATTGGTCTTCAAATGGTTGCACAAAAAGGCGTACGTAGGGTTGCAAAAAGGTGTAAAGATACACTTTTTTTTTAAGAGTGTAAGGTAAACCAATGTACAACAAAAGGTATATCAAATGTCTAAAAATATTGCCTTTGTTAGTTTTAAGAAATGCTTTAGAATATAGGCAGTTCCATATTCATACCGTAACCTAACGGTATTAATAGTTGTTTCGTATGCTCGTTTATTCATTCTTTGCTAAAATATTTATCAGTTTTGAAAAAAAAAATTGTATACCAAAGGCGTTTTTTTTATCCTATTTCATTTTTTACCACTGATATCCGTACTTATCCACCCTGATACTCGACACGCAAGATTTGGGGTAATTTACCTATCCTTCAGGTGTACTTTGCAGCTCGTGCCAACAGATGTTAGTTTCGCATACACATTTTTTCTTACTCTAACCAAGAAAGAGATTTCCTTGTCGTCAAGAAATAAAGATAAGAATGTTCTAACAGTGAGCCATGGACAGCAAGGGATTTGTTCCTCTTTTTTTCTCCTCTGTGCATGTCGTTAACTGTAGTTTGTCGCTCTTAAGGTGCTTCGCGGGTATTTTTTTTTCTTATCCAAAGTTTCTTTTAAAAAATATTTCATTTTTGAGGCAAAAAAATTTTAAAGTTTGGTTTGGTATTTTCTAGTGATGCACAAATTAACCTTTGGATTTAGTTCATCTTATCTAGGGAGGAATAAATGGGGAGCGAGCATCATCAGCAACAAGATGATGTTGCATGCATAATGTCTTAAGTCGTAAATTAGTTGGGACGCAGGTGCAGTGAAAAGTATTTGCGGTCTCAGCAAGTCGCAAGACAAAAGGTTCTTTAGTAACTGCTGACGATGAAGCTTAGGGAATTGTATTCGTTGGCCATTTTTTATATTTCCAAGTTGTTGGTGAGTTAATGTTTTCAGAGGGTTGAAATATTATTTTTTTGTTGAAAGGGAGGAAATAAATATAATGGAGTTGGGAGTTATTGATTTTTTTTCTATTTTTTGACAAATAAAAAATTGTTTTGAAGGAATTATAAAATATGATTTTCTTTTTTAGAAATGGTTTGGGTTGACAGGTGTAAGAGTTGGGTTTGGGAGTTTTTTTTGCGGTGTGATTTCAAATGCCGTAAACACTTCAAAGAGTTTTTGACGTGGAAAAATGATGTGTCAGAGTTAGTTTTGTAGGATTTGAAATTTTTTATTGCTGGAAAAAAATGTTGAATGTAAATGAAGGATTCAAATTGCACGCTGGTTGGATTTGCCATCTGGTAGCGATTTCATCTACTATTGTAGTTTTTTATTTTGGCAAAGGGGAGCAGCACATTCCTCTATGTGTCTTGTAGCCTTTTAGCCGATTGAACAACATCCGTTCAACCTTTAAAATCTCCAAATTTTGCAACCATTTTCATTATTTTTTAATATTTACATGTTATTTTGTATTTTAAAAAATTAGTTTAATTCGATTATTTCCCGTTAGATGTCGCATCAATCTGATCAACCGGTCACCAGCTTATTTATCACCGGTCGTGAGTAGCCTGGTCAAAAAAAAGTTTCAATATGGCGTCCAATTCAGGGCCCCGTGCCCTTGAATTGGGCATAAAAGCAGGTATGGAGGGCTTAGACAGAGCAAAAATCAACAAAATTATACAAGAAGCATCAGTCGGGTCTTTTTATTATAACCATCAACAAGAGAGACAAAGACATATCGATGAAAAAATCAAAACGATGAAGATCGCTGCTGAAAAATTATCACCCAGTGAAATTCATGCCAGTGCAGAAAAAGTATGTTCCTAAATGTTTACATTAAACCCTTATTGAATCATTCTCTTATTTGTAAGATGGACAAACTAGCAGCACAATTGGAATCGCAACGAGATCTAAGCAGAATAATAGTGCACGTAGACATGGATGCGTTTTATGCAGCGGTGGAAATGAGAAATAACCCTGAATTAAAAGATAAACCTATGGCAGTTGGAGGTCAAAATATGCTGGTGAATAATTAAGATAAAATATTTAATTTTGAACTTCATTAAATTTCCTATCAAGGTTTAATTCAATCGACCTCTGATGATTAAATTAACAATTTGATTTGTATTTATTCAGGGAACGTCAAATTATATCGCTAGGCGATATGGGGTTCGAGCAGCGATGCCAGGATTTATTGCAATGAAGTTATGTCCACAATTAATAATTGTCCCGCCGCATTTCGATGAATATCAACGAGTCAGCAAACAAGTTCAGAAAGTTTTCAAGGCGTACGATCCCGATTTTAATAGCCCGACCTGGGATGAAGGTTACCTTGATATTACCAACTACGCACAGAGTTGTAAAACAGAATATGATGATGATGAAGTAGAATTGGCTGCAAAAATTGTTCAGGAAATGAGAGAAAAAATATTTGAAATGACGCAATTAACAGCCAGTGCAGGTATTAATTGATATTCTTGTGGTTTTTTGATAGTTTTGTGCTAACAGTTTAAATATGTTTAGGCATTGCTCCAAATAAGATGTTGGCGAAGATTTGTTCGGATATGAATAAACCAAATGGTCAATTCCAGATTCCGCCTTGTAGAGAACAGATTATGGAGTTTATTAGAACACTTCCTGTTCGAAAAGTATGAAAAAATGAATCTCTTTCCCCCGTTATTTTTGGATCTGATTTTATTTAACTATCTTTAACACGAAAAATCCATCTTAAGTTTGGTTTTAATTCATAAACGGGGTCGCAGATTCCAGTCATAAATTTAGAATTTTTCGACCTGACAATTAATATTTGGAGTGTATTGTAATACCTCTATTATGTTATCAGGTTTTAATTTTTACTGTTTTAAAATTAACGTTTATTTATCACTAGGTGAATGGAATCGGAGGCGTAACGGAACAACTTTTAAACTCGCAAGGTGTCACTACTTGTCAAGACCTATGGGAAAAACGCGGCCTCTTACCGCTTCTTTTCACCTCCATATCATCAAACTGGTTTTTACGTGTTTCATTAGGCATCGGAAGTGTAAATGTCAAAAGGTATTTACGGTTGGGGGGTGATAATTTCTCAGAATGTGAAAAGTATGTTTTAATTAGTAGTGAGGATTACATGAGACGCAGCATGAGCGTCGAAAGGTAAATTAGTAATGTGATTGCGGCTAATTGGCCGCTCACAACTAATCAACAAGTGGCACTTTTAGTGGTCACAGCTCATTAGAGGTAATTTGTGTTTGAAAATTGTTTAGAACATTTAATGCCACGAATAAAGCGCCTGTGTTACGTCAATTATGCCACGATATGTGTGAAGAGTTGAGTAAGGATCTTCAAGCTGAAAAACTAGTGGTAATTTTTTATTAGTTTGTTTTAAAAATACGGCTTTGATAATTCATGTTTGAGCAATATTTATTTTACGCTCGGATGACTTGTCTTGTCGCATCACTTAACGGTTCACTTAATTCGTTGCTTACAGCATTCTGCTTCAATAACCATTTTTATTTTTACAGGGTCGAACTGTTACACTTAAGATGAAATTTTGGAATTTTAAAATCAAAACAAAAGCGTCAACTTTAAATTTCGCCACATCAGATTTCAAACAAATTGAATCTGTCGCTCAGAATTTGTTAACCAACCAAATAAATTCTGATAATAAGGGATTAAAACTGCGGCTAATGGGTAATAATTTCAATCATAATTTGTTGATGCATGAGGTGAAGTTTTCAAACTTCAACTAATCAGTTTAAAAAAAAAAATTAAAGTGAATGATGACGTAATGCAATATGGCGGGGTAAAGTTCACCACAAAAATTTCGATAACTATTTCTGTACAACCAAATTTTAAGACCAATAGTTCCATTAATTTTTTAAATTTTTTGAGAAAAATTTATTTATAATTGATTTTGAAGTTTGAACTTTAACGTGGTAATGATTAATTAATATATAGCGTATCGGTTTACTTTTGTCCAAAAGATATAAACTTTCTCTATTCAAACGTTAAACTTTGCATTATTTTCACATTAGAATAATTTTTTTAATTATCTTTTTTTTTATCCAGGTGTTAGAATTTCATCTCTGACAAACGAAAGTGAAATCAAGCCTCAAAATACACTAGACTCACTTTTCGAGAAGCAAAATTTAGTTAAACAAAACGTTCATCCAAGCGTTGATTCTAAATTAACCGCCAACTTAATTAATCCCGATGTGGGTGTACATAGTGGGTCGTCTTCTGTGACGGATATAGAGTACAAACAAGAGGAGAAAGTTAATGACGGTTGTGAGACAACATCAGCTGCTGTGGAAGGTATATTCTGTGTTAAGCCTTCCAGGGATGAAGACGTTAAAGTGGTTTCCACGGAAACGTCATCCAATGAAGGTTCATCGTCAACAAACTTAAAAGAAAACAACTTTGTGACAAGTTGTCAATGCCCCGTGTGCCTTGACACACTCACATGCTCTTTACATGATTTTAATAGGCATGTGGACTTGTGCTTAAACAAAGACACGATCAAAAATATACTGAGTAGAGAAAGTCAAGTGGGGATACGGAAACGGAAGCGAGGCGAAAATTCTGGAACGATTGATAAATTTGTTCTAAGAACTAAAAAAAGATGATTTTTATAAAACCGGACTTTGATGTTGGTAAACGGAGATTGGGAAACGAATATGTGCAGTAGGAAATCCTATAAACGTGTAAAGTATAAACAGGGTGGTGGTTATCACCAATGATATCTATAAATAGTTTATTTATAGATATCATTGCTTTTCACAGAGAAGCCATCTGGTGATGGATTTTAAAATAAGATTGATCAATTAATTCAGAATACAAGGCATATAAAATAAATATATCAACAAGGTTATGTTTTAATTTTTATTATTATTAAGCAAAATGTATTTTTGTATAAATAGATTTATTCACCCTTTTATTTATACATTCGAAATGTTTTCTTAATGGTATTTTGGTGATGGATTACTATTCAGCTGCACCTAAAATCCCAGAAAGGCAATGTCACTTTACTTAGCTCCCCTCATATAATGCATATATACATTTTCTTGAGTAAAGGTGACACTAAAACAGTTTTTTGTGCTGGATAGTGGCACCTAAAAAAAATTGCATTCATATTTTCTTTGCAAAACCATTTGTTGCTTAGAAACCGGTGTTCTTCACCAATCTTATTGGTGGCATTGAACGGAAATATATAAAAACCGGGAATTGAAGATTGGTTTCATTCGCCAATTTGGTCCAAAAATGCAAGAGGTTCAAGTTTGTAAAAAAAAGTTTTTTAATTCTAAATATCAGCATTGATATATAAAAACCGGGAATTGAAGATTGGTTTCATTCAATTTGGTCCAAAAATGCAAGAGGTTCAAGTTTCCAAAAAAAGTTTTTTAATTCTAAATATCAGCATTGATCTGCAGTCAAACATATAAGTAGCTTCTTCCTTCTGGGTTTTTTAGCAAATTTTCATTTGAATTTTTATTGACATGCCATAAAGGTACATATTAATATAGTTTCCATATTGATTTTCCACCTACCCTCCTATTTGAATAAGGTAAAGCAAACTTGAAATAACAAAAAAATGATATGATTTTCCAGAGGCAGGAGGGGGCAAGAAACAATTGATGGAATCGATCGAATCATATAAAGTTTCTTTAAGCTACATAAAGGAATTGATGAGGCATGAAATGTTGGGCTGCAGCGGTTTTGTGTAAATACTGCTTTAAGGTGCAATTTGTCTAGTGGTATGTGTATCATCACAGATTTAATTAATTCGCGCTCTGCTACATGTATCATTTTCAAGCAAATGACAATTATGTCAGTAATTTCATAGAATCCATTTGGGAAATTGTCAGATTTTGAGCTGGTAAACAACTTGTTCCCCTGGTGAAATAAAATAACACTAAGATTTGATTTTGTTTTTGCGACACGGCTAAATCCCTTGTTGTTATAGTGATACAATCTAATACATAAATTTATGTCTGTTGATTTAATAGGGGTTTTAAAAGTAGTTTTTTTTTAAAGGGAGGTGTCAAGTTTAGTCATAAAAATTAGACTTTTTTTTTATCAATAAATTTTTGCCCCTTTAAGAATTTGGTTTTTTTTTTTATTATTTATTTTAGTTGTGGGGTAAAAAAAAATTAATTCTTTAAAAGCAACACAAACATTAATCCATTCACTTTACCACATATTTGCTCACCTCACTGGCCGGTCACGTGATGGCGCGCGCCTTCTGACAGGTGGAAGAGCTGCAACGCACGCGCGCTCCTTGCACATGCCGTTTTCAGACACGATACTCAGTTGCGTTCATAGCCATCACAGAAAAGTACACATCAAAAGACTCACTTGATCACCTCCAGCCAATTATGATAACACAAGCAACATGAATTCCTCATTGACGTCTCCACTGAACCAAACAGAACTTTGGACAATTATGAATTTGACCGACTACACAAACTTTACTATGGAGCCGTGTAATATGAGTCATCAGGGAAGTCGTTTTGACCCCCCGGCATCTATTTTGACCATTGTAATTCTAAGTACTCTCTTCTTTACTATTGGTCTGGTGGGACTCGCTGGAAATTCTTTGGTCATTTTTGTGATAGTCACTGACCAAAAAATGCGTAAATCAGTGATTAATGTGCTCATCATGAACTTGGCTGTGAGTGATTTAATAATCATGGTGGTGTGCATTCCTGATATTGTCCAATTCATGCTCAACACCGGTTGGCGTCTTGGTCTGTTTTGGTGCTGCATTCTTCGTTTCACTCAGGTTTTTTCCCTCTACGCTTCTGTAATGACCCTGGTCACCATTTGTGTTGAAAGGTAAAAAAATGTCATTCCAATATTTCAAGCATCTTCAATTTAATTGAAACTTGGCGGTTGAGTGTATGCCTGTGGCTGAATGATGTGTTCATTTTACGTTAAATACTCAAGCGTGAACTTAATAGAAAATTGAAATTAATAGAAAATTACATTGCTCATCAAAATTGTCGTTGAAGTTATGAATAATTAAGTACGCCATGTAACGTTAACCAATATGCTGAAATCCACTTTAGTATTTTCGAGTCTCTCTTAAGAGTCAACTTTTATCTCTCTTGAACCTTTTTGATGAGATTTCTAATTTAACTCTCCCATTGTACTCACTCATTAGTGCTCTTCACCACATTTGAAACCGAACGTCCCTTAGTAATACCAGTTAGTTAACTTCTTATCGTTCCGATTTAGTCCTTTCGTTACTCTCACTTTTTATATCTCCTATTTAATTTATAACTGTTATGTTCAGCTGTTTTCTTGGGATAAATTCAACTGACAAAGACAAATCATACACCTAATCCCAAAAGTGACTCCACTATGTTTGCGTTGACAAGCTAAATCTTTTTTTTATTTTTTCTTTAAAGAGATTTATGAACACCTTTTTTTTTCGTAACAACACTTACTTTAGTAAAATACATAGCACTAAGAACGGGTGACAGCAATTCATTATTAGCATTACATTGCATTTTGTAATTATGGATTAAGTTAAAAATAAGATATTGTAACCCTGCGCTGGCATAAGTTGTAGTAGTATTTTATGAAATCACCCATGAATTTTTCAGTGACTAATTATACGCCGGTATCGTTATTGAAGAAGGTTGATTTAGAACCCACATATGATGATGGGAAGTTCAGGTTTCATTTTGTAATGGGTTTAGTCACGGGTGAATGTTCATCAAAGATGACAATAACACCTGATGGTAGTGGCTAGCGAACAATACTAAGAAAAGAAGAAAAAAATGATCACCAAAAAGCAATCACAAAAAAAAATAATCACAAAAAAATAATCACAAAAAAGTAATCACCAAAAAATAATCACAAAAAATAATAAATACATTTTCGTATTTAAATTTTTCTACAGAGTTACACTTATCTCTACAAAAATGGATGTGTAGTCACGTCGTAAAACGTGCAACTGGATTTTAAGTATATCTTTTACATGAATTACTTCCTTTTCTCCATCATAGTGGAAGGAGAGAGAAAACTGCAACGAGGAAAAGCCAATACCAATTTAAAGTGACACTTAGAAGAAATTGGTAAAAGTAAATTTCAATTTATTGTAAATCCAAAAGTAGGAAAAAAGAAATCAGCTTCAAGATGTTGCTGGACATATCTGTTGGCTATTTTTTGAATTATTTAAAACCCTTTTTTCTTCTATTGAATTTTCACGCTTTAAGTTTTCCAGATGTTGAGATTTAGTGGGTTAAGAAAAAGAAAAAAAAAACTGTGAATTATAGTATAGACGCAGTGAATTGGATTGGTTTTGGGTTTCTTTTAGTGAGAATGTATCAGATTTTTGGTCCCTAGACTCTTTTTGATGTTACCTAGGTGTAAAAGGTGGATTAAATTAATCCCAAGACGTTCTGAAGTTCAAAGGAAAAGCATTTTGTAATGTTAATTAATCGCTCCCACTCAAGAAATTTATTACTCCTTATGTTGTACACAGGTTAATGAATATTTTACATTTGTGCACGCGTTTTTACTTTTTACTTTTATTTTGCCCTCGCTTTCGATATTTTAACTATTCATGACCCACCCAGCTACACCTTTCTAAGATTTTTTTTCTATCTTGGAAGAAAAAGTTTCGGGAAAAAATGGGTAATAAAACTTATTTTTTAATTATGATTTAAAGAGTTAATGGCTAGAAATTTTTTATTCTTGTTTATTGAAATTTAAATATTTAAATTAAATTTTGTTTATGAAAATCTGGAAAAATTCCAGACATCTCAGTTTTTTTTTATTAATTTCATTTATTTTTAGAGATTCAAAATAAAATTTAATTATTAGATTTTCTGTATATTGAAATTTCATTTTAGCGCATGTTAATTACGACACTTGTTTTTTTTCATCCAAATTTAATTTAAAGCAAAGCAAAATTAAATCGTAATCGATGAAATTTTTAATTGAAAAACTGAAGTAGGATAAGATGATATTAAGTATCTTAAACTTTCAAGTAAAGTTACAATTTCAATAACAACGTTTAACTTTTATAATAAAAAAAATTAATAATAAACATCCGTAGGAAAATTAAAGTTAACTACCTAGAGAAAGAATTCGAATTAGTAACCCATTACCCATGGGCCTCATTTATTTTTTTATTTGAAAATCAAATTTAACAATAGAGATTCCTTGTGAATCTCTTTAAAATACCTGAAGCTCTACCTGGAATGCTAAAAAAAGTAATTTAATTTAAATCGAAGCCAAAGGGAAAAGACGCATTCTTATATTCAAAGAAAAAAAAATCTATTGAGAAAAATTGAATTATTCTTTGAATTGTGATATATTTTGTGGAAATACAAAATCATTCTGATTGTAATGTCAATATATTTCAATTTCATTGACGTCAAGAATATGACTATTACATGATGACAAATCGTTTCATAAAACTCAATTTTCACGTGATGAAGCCAAATACTATTGGAAAAGTAATTAAAGTGAAGTTAGCAGTGAGTGTTTTGGGAATAACTTCAAATCTTGTGGTTTTAAGAGCTTTTCTAACCTTGTGACCCAAAAGGGACATGGCTTACAGATATTTTTATATACCCGTTTAGAGTAGTTCCACTATATTTCTGATTAATTTTCCATAAGTTACAAAAAATTATAAAATTCACTTACGTCAATAAGAAAACTTACATTTAGTTTTCCATAGGGATCAAATCCAATTTTTTTAAGTTTGTTTTTTTACATTTCATTACGTTTTTTCGCTAATTGGTTTTATGGCTGGGGTTTCTTTTTATGAGAATGGTCTCTTTTTCGTGTCAGAGATAAGATAAGATAGTAACCAGGAAAACAAGCAATTTCATTAATTCATTTACATTTTCAGCTTTGTTTTAATGATGAGAGTGACACAGAATTAAAATGCATTTGCACATTTTAAAATTTCATGTATGCGGCTGAGTTGAAATTGTAGTTGGGTCTCATTCGCAGTCTGTTAAATCCAAGTGGTTACACTTTAATTATCCAACACGCGGCTTGAAATTAACTCCAAAACGATTCTAAAAATGTAATTGAACAAAACCAATCAGAGGAAAGCAGGGAAAAAAAACAATTTCACCATATATGGCAATATTGTCTTATTGCAAATTGTTTTCGTCAAATAAAATTTTCCAATTATTATGCAGATTTCATTTTGACATTGTATACAAGGGTGTAACAGTAACCAAACCGAAGTTAATTGAATCGCAGCAAAGTAAACTACAGACATAATTCGATAAACATCATTATATCAATAACTATCCAATAATAACAAGAATTAAAGTCTCATGTGACATTAGTTTGTTCACAACACGTGAAACAAAACAAATAGATTAAAGAGACAATCATTCTTTTTGACAAATTGTTTTTAATGAAATATTTTATAACTAATTGACTGGTATTGCCTTCTGTTGGTACGCAACCTCCTAGAGAAATGAATTTCTGTATTTTCATTGAAGCAGCTCCGTTATACAATTCCAAAAACATCCAATTGCTTACTCCTACTCTGTTTTGAGATCCGTTAACTTTCCGCTTGGCCGCATTTGTGATATCAACGTAGTCTTACGCCAATTTCACGTCATTTTTGACGTAGGCTTTTAACTTAATATTAATCAAGGCCATAGTATGTGAAAGATACATACTATGTCAAAGCCAAGTAAGTCATAATTGCTGAACAAACTTGGTGCAGTATTATTCAATAAACTAAAATTCAAAATCAAAATTGATATAGCTAATCTTAGAATTTAATTAAAGTCGACTTTATATTCTATTTTGTATATAGAGGTCGAACCTCGTTATTGCGAACTCGCTTAACAACACGAATCTCTCGGTATTACAATTTTTTAAATATTTGGTTGGTTTCCTACAGATCCATGTTAAAAATCTCCCCATATAACGAATTTCGTAATAAGAACATTAACTGCGACCAGAAGTTCGACATTAAACCCATTTTCGGAGAAAAATGATATCTTCAAAACCTCGTAATTAAATTTTATATTGAATCGATAATGAAAATCTTTTTATTTAGTCGATTTTCAAGCGATATTCTAATCGATACATTTTACTCAAAAGCGGTTCGTCTGGTCACTACCTACAAACAATTTAAATCCACTCTACTGTACGGTGCTGTTAACTGCTTACGATAACAAAATTCACGATAACAAAATCCACGATAACAAATTCCCGATAACAGAATTCACGATAACAAAATTCACAATAACAAAATTCACAATAACAATTTTTCATTATAACGAATTTTTTCGCTATATCATGGGTAAAATTCATGGGTCCCTTCGAGTTCGCAATAACAAGGTTCGAATCTATAAAAGACTTGGTTGTTCGTTTCAGATTGTATTCTGTCAAAAAGATGATTAAAATAAAAATCTCAAAAAGCAAAAGAAAAAAAAAAAAGTTAAATCATAACAAGAAAAATGATCCCGAAAGATAAAACCTCTTAGATGACTTCCACCGCTCAAGTCTGATTCCTTTCCTAATCTCCTTCGCTTTTAACTCGTTTCATTTCTCTTATAGGTACATCGCAATTCTTCATCCAATCCACGCCAACATAATATGCAGTCCCCGTCGTCTGCGACTTGTCTTACTAATTATATGGCCAATTGCCACTTTATTGGCGTCTCCTAATCTTATCTTCCATTTCCTCGAACCTGTCACACTTAATTTTATCTATTGCCGCATCCGATATCCAAACCCAGGAGACGTGATTCTATTCAAATATACAGAATTCACTCTCTTTTATCTTGTCCCACTCATTTTGCAAATCGTTCTCTACGTACGAATCGGCCGATGCCTTTTCCACAACACGCCAGCATCGGATAAAGACGCGGAAAAAATCCGCGCTAGAAGAGGAGTGGTCAAAATGTTAGTTGCAGGTGTCGTCATGTATTTTGTCTGTTTCTCTCCCGTCCAAGTCCTATTGTTCTACAACACTTTTGCCGGTGCTGAAAACATAAAGGCCACCTGGGGGATTCTTGTGTTTGTCAATATTATGGCTTATATGTCTTCGGCGAGCAATCCTCTTCTTTATAGCATCTTTAGTCTTAAATTCCGTCGCAAGTTTGGCCATCTTCTTGGTTGTTCACCACCTGCTTCGAGTTTGGGCCAGGAAAAATCCTTCACTAGAGGGACAAGTTTAAATAACTCGAGACGGTACAATTTTCGTGTTCGCAGCTTTAAGACTTCCGAAACGGAGATTTGATGTATGAGAAACGAACGGGGAATGCGTTGTCCCTGTTCCTAAGATTAACTTTGTTTGATGTGAATTTTGCTGAGAGAATTATTCATCAACTTTTTTTTCTGTTGATACTTAGGGGAGGAAAATTAAGTGTAAAACATGTGCAAAATTGTCAATTTAACCCCTTTCAGTGTGTTAATTGGGGCATGTAAATTTATGGGCACTTAATTTTTCTTGTTATTAAAGTGGTGCAATGCAGGGCAGTTTGTAATTACGTAAAAGGAAATACCTTCAAGATATTATATATTATGTATAACTTATTGATGTTGTAATTAAATTTTTCATTGTATGTAAATTCTGAGATTTATTTAACTTGATCAATATTTAGTTCAAGTCAGAGCTATGTAACTTAGGCGCATTTATTTCAAACATGAAACACTAACATTTTTTTACAAGTTATAGCTGTAAATACTCGAGAGTATTATGGGAAAAGAAGAAAATAGGCTATACATAAACACTAATTTATCACAGGCTTGTCACGTTACGGTACAAAAAAAAGCCCTTTTTCCTTCGTGGGTGCAAATAATACCGAGTTATTAATTAACGTTGTTGTAATACATCAGTAAGATATTACGTTTCATGTCATAAATGTCAAATTTTTTTTATTTATTTACGCCCGTTTACGCCTGAAAGGTTAATGGAAACATCTTCCACATTTCATTAGAAATGTAAAGATTTCTCCCCTGGTTGTGTCGTTTTAAAAATTTGAATTAGACATGAAACGCTTTTTAACATTAATATTAATACATTTATACATGAGATAACAAAATGTAGCTGTACATAACTCTGATAAAATGTGATTAATCAGAAAATGAGCTGTCAATCACTTTAAGGATTAGCATAAAATAGACCAAAATGGTATAATAGCTTAGAAAATACATTCAAGTTGAGCCAGGTTAAAAATTTCCCATTGCATAATTGTGTACAGAATGGCAGTTTTTTGGTTTTAAGTTTATGATTATATAAACAGGTACTTTAAATATTTATACAGACAAATGACTTTGTTTTCAAAAAAGAATTTCTAATTTGAATGGGAAAATGAGTTTACCCCAGCTCGTTGATTTTTTTTTTTGGGCATTACAAGGACGGTTTTTTTTTTTAATACAAACTAAAAAATAAGCTCCCTTTTATTACAATACCCTTTTATGCGTCTTTTTTCAACCGCCATTTCAAAAGTATAGCAAACATGAACCACAACGTTGCAAACGACGAAGATGAGTCAAGAGAGCAGAAGAGGCAGTCAGGTCGATTGAACTCAGAATTGCGTTTCGTCTTTAGTTTTTTCTAAATAGAAGAAAATGATATTACATCAATCACATTTAAAAGAAACAAAAGTTTCACTCAAATCAACAATCCATAGAAACCCTAAACGTACCTAAACTAAGAAAAGGAAAGAGAAAATCAGAAGAAAAGAAATATAATTTGCGGCCCTGTTATAATGTTTTCCTTCGAGAAAAAAAAACAATTACCTTCATCTAACTCAGGCCAATGTAAACCTATCAGGAATTGATAAATGCAACCACCAAGAATTGCACCGATGTAAGGTCCAATAATTGGAATCCAGAAATAGTAATTATGCGCGCTGAAATTATAATAAAATGCAATAATCATAACTTTTTTTTTTGTTTTTGTAGTTTACGAGAATGGTAACGTTCCCCATCCAGCAACCAAAGTGAAAAATCGTGGGGAGAAGTCTCTTGCAGGGTTGATTGCATATCCACAATTCCATCCCATAGTCATACCAATAGCTCCCACGAGGGTACCAACGGAAAGCGGTATGCAGAATTTAGGTACTGCCATGTTGTATGGGTCAGTTATCGCTAATACTCCCAACATCAAAACTCCAGTTCCAATAATCTGGTAGAACAAAAAAAAAAACACAATTATAAGATAAGATGTAACGTAATTGAAAACTAATTAATTTCTTAATTCTAAATTAAATTGTTTAATTACTTTTGAAAATTACCTGATCAACAAAGCAATTTCCTAGAGAAATACCATCTCTAGGATAAGTAGCAAAAATTCCAGCTGTTGCATTTGGGTTAGGTGAAACTCCATATCCCACTTCACTAATGCCCTCTGAATATTAATTGTAGATGTAATTAAAATTTTAAAGAAAATTAATTTCTAACAAGTTGACCTAAGTAAAGCCAGTAAGTACATGCAGCGCCAATGAAACCTCCAATGTATTGGGCAATGGAATAGGGTATGACCTTCTTCCATGGGAACTTTCCTACTACAGCTAAAGCTAGAGTAACAGCTGGGTTCAAGTGGCCCCCTATTAAAAGAAAGTGGTTAGTTCATTAAATTGGATTATTTAATTGAGATAAAACATACCTGAAATTCCTCCTGCAATGTATATACCTATAGCGACTGCAATGCCCCAAGATAAGGTGATTGATAGGTAAGTCCCTACTGTAGATTGGGTCAATACTGTTTGTGCCACTGAACAACAGCCAATAAGCTAAAACAAAATGTATAAATATATATGTGTTTTAAACATCAATTTTTTATTATCTTTTATTCATTCAAAATTTATTTATAGGGAAATTATTATGAAATGAAGTTAGCACATGTGTGATCTGTTTTTCATTATAAGTGGTTCAAATTCACTTACGATGCATCAGGTGTGGCTGAATAGAGATGCAGTGTTTTATTACTTTGGCAACATAAAATTTCTAGTTTCACCAAACATATAAAAAAAAAATTCCCAAGTTTTATATAAATGTAAGTACAACTCTTGGATACATAAAACTTCTCAACCGAAATTGAGTGCGAGAGAACAAAAAAATGCAAAGTGGAAAATGAGATGAAGTAATCATCTGTTTTCACATGAATTACAGTGTTTCAAGTATGTAACTCCATTTAAATCTACCCTTGAAATTTTAAATGTATTTTCTCAACCAAAGAAAACTTTTTAAATTCAGGAAAAAAAAATTATTGCACTCGTTAGTCTTCGTTTAAAACCCATTAGGAGTTAATGGAAGTGTCTACACGCGTCTTTTTTAAATTTTTTAAGAAAAATATGAAATTGAACTAATTAATAAATTTGTTCACTTATGAAATTCAATTATTTACCCCTTGTTTGCAGGTTTAATTTTTTTTCTTAATAAAATTCATCACGTTTAAGTGAGTCGAGTTTTATCCTCCATCTTTGCGCAGTGGATCAATATTCTGCAACCATTACACTGGGTCTGCCTCGTAGGAATTGAGCAAGTTTTTTTGGTGTCTTTTTTTAAATACTGTTTATATAATACTTGTCATCTAAACTATTTCTGCCTAATGTTATCTAACCTGAATCATATATGTAGTCTTATCTCAAATCACAAATGTTTGCTTAACTTAGTTTGTTTCTTTAAATTTAAAGTTAGTTAACTTTCCCTTTACTTTTTTATTTTCTTCCTTATCCGCACCTTTACGACACCCATTTTCTTATTTCTAGGATTTAGGGCTGTAATAAAAAATAGACTAACTCTTGAGATTAAAGGTGCTTAATTCTTTTACTAGAAAGGTGCAGACAAAATGGTCAGGAAAAAAAATTAGGAAAGACATGTGGCGTGTCATGAATTAGCAATTACAAATTATCGATTTCCACATCTGTGCTTATACGGGAAAAAAACATGTTGATTTTGAGATGGGAGGATGTTTACTTTCAGTGTGTTGGATGAAAAATTGCTGATTTATAGTATTCTTTGAGATAGGTTATTGTCAACAAAAATGGGTAATACTTTTTTTTTTAATAGAAATTCTATTTTTTTTTAGTCCAAAGTTTAAAGTTTAACCCTTTGGGTTCTTGAGTTTAAATAGCATCAATTATGTGATTAGAAAATTAATTAAATCTTTGTGAAAATGTCATATATACAAAAAAAGAATTTTTCAAGTGTTTAGTTAAATTGACAGATTAATGATTTTAACACCAAGGGTAAATTCCATTAACACATATGCAAATTAATAAAATGAGTAGGATAATAATTTTAATAAACTGCAGGAATCTTGAATGAGGGGCATTGAATTGTGCTAATTGCCATTACAAAATAATAGGGCTTGGGGAAATTCCATTAGGGGCTGCTACCCCTAATGGAAAATTTTCCCCTGTAAAATTATTTGCATAAAAAAAGTTTTGTATCTAAATTTAAATTTTATAGGTTTATAAAATGTGCCCCTTTCCAAAAAAAGCAAAATATGAAAAAGTTTTTATGGACATTAAAATTTAAATTCTGAGGTATTAAAAAAGGCAAATTTTTTCGCCATTTTTTTGTAACATAAGTAATTTAAATATTTTTTTCTTACCAACAGCATAAATGTGCCTAGGAACTCAGCCAACACTTCTCTGACAATGGGTATCCTAATTCGAAGTTTACTGCTGAGTGCTGCCATATTTTTATCTCTTCTGGCCGGGTGCTATACAGGTGAGAAAAGGAAACTGTAAGTGCGACTGACCGAACGCTCAGCTATGATTGTCAAGCAGAGCACGTGGTCGAGTCTGGCGCCTTGCTCGTCACGTTACCAAAGCAACCTAAGATTGAACGGAACTCACCGCTAGGGGAACGCGCCAACTAAAAATATTTAAGATGATTTATAATAACGGTGTTTGCTGCGACGCACTACCGAGTTACGTAGAAGTGTCAAGCGTTTCCTCTGCCCGGAAATTTCTACCGGAACTTGGATTACCGTATTTAATTTACATAGGAATTTGAGGTATTAATTTTTAAAATGTTTTGGGAGAATTTTTTGTTTTAAAATAAAACAAGAGTAAAATTTGCTCTCACTTATACCGAGGAATTTATATTTAATTCATATCATGTTTATTTTCAGATAAAATTCCGGTTATAAAATCAATCAACTTTGCCCATTTCGACCTTGACGATGTGCTCCGATTTCTCTGGAGCTTTAAAAATCCACCTACCATGATTTGAATAAGTTTTTGTCTTGTGGAGGTAGTCGTAACCTTGAACTTGATTGGTTTCATAAATAATAATTAAGTATACTAGCAGAGAAGTAGGGGAAAACAAACAAAACCGGTTTTATTACAACCCTTTATTTGATTCCCATTATTGGCTTAAGAAATTTCTTTATCTTGTCAGTTTAATAAGTGTATATAATTACTTTAATTTCAGAAAACTATTTTTTTTGTGTGTATACTTACAGTTTTGTGATTCAAAGGCATTTTCTCTGATTCCTCAATGAATGGTTTGACCGTTTCCAGTTGGAAATCTTCTTTTTCAGCCATATTGAGTTATTGATAATTTTTGAAAAGTGGTTTTGGGTGTATTCCGAGTTTTGTAGTGACACGTCACTAAGCGTGCACTGACCTTTATACTTGCTCGATAAAGGACGAATTAATTATAACTGAAATTTTGATTATTTTTTTTTTTTGATTTTAAATGAAGATTAATTGGGGTTTTTAGTTCTATGATCAAATTAAGTAGAAAATGAACCTGCTGGTTATAAAAAGCCCAAATGCAAATAGCTATAAAATTATTTTTATTGGGCAGCGACACCGGGCGGTTGAAAATGAAAGTGGGGGTTATGCATCAGATCGTAATTTTTAGTAAGGGGCTGATAATGTATTTTATATGCCTGATTGAAAATTAATATTTAATAAAAGATTTTAATTGCGCTATCTGATGACAATTAAACTATATTTAAAAAAATAGAACTCACATTCAACCTTCAGGTATTTGCTTGCGTTGGAACGTATGTTGTCAGCGTTTAATACTGGCTACTAGGTTAAAAATCCTGTGCCGATACGAAAATAGAATCAACTTGGTCCAATTAAGTTGACGGCAATGTCGTTCTGGGAGTTGGAAACGTTTTGGGAAAAGCTTTCATAATCGCATTTTAATGCAAGAATTGTATTTGTCTCGTGATATATATTGTTACTTAATAATAAGTATAAAGAAGGTATCAATAAGTTCACATGTGCAGTGAAGCGCCTGCTTGACTGCTCATGCGCGTGGAAAAATCCGATGAGATCAGTAAGAATCCGATTAATATTAAGGTTATATAACTAGTTAAGTAAATTTGTCTTCATAGTAGAGTAAACTGTAAAATTTAATTAAAAAATTTTTTCCGTTTGAATAAGATTTTTTAAAATAAATTTCGATTGCTTTTTTTGTCTTTTTTGATAAAGAATTTTTATATCTACATCATTTATGGACTACAATCCTTTGTTCATACTTTTACGACCTGAAAAAGCGATAAGATAAAAAAATTATTTAATACTGAAACACTTGTAGTACTACAAACTTTTTAATAGTTGTTAAGATGCTGAAAATAGTTTACACGTTGATAAAGGTCTAATGATAATCTAATTGAGAGGTAATTTCATCTTTTATAATTTTTATTTCTACAACTTTTCGTAGGGATTTTAGTTTTTTAACTAAAATTGACCTTACTATTAAATCTATTTAATTTCGTAAAATTTTTGGGATAAATTTTGACTATTGACATATCGCGAATTCGTCGTTAGAGGCCGCTTCTTTCTAAGCAATTGATTGACTCACATTCACAAGTCAGTTAAATGAAAACAAATTAAATTTTAAGAATTACTTGAAAGAAATTAATCTTTCAACAAATCACGTGAAATTCAATTACTGTACATTAGAAAAAAATAACAAAATTAATTTTTCCACAATTTTCCACGATTTTCCACAATTTTTTCACAATTTACCACCAGACTACTCTCTACTAAAATTCGTCAAGATGGCGACTTCCGACTAAATATCCGGTTTTGAACTCTACATTTCATGCCTCGTGCTTGACAAAAATTTCGAAATTATGATTCGCTGTTTCTTTCGCTTTCAGGTAAAGAATATCTAAACAACTGAAGTGAATTTTAAAATCAATAAAATTTCCAAAAATTTTGATTTTGTTTGACAATTTCTCAACCGGCATTTCTAGGTGTAATTAATCGTAAATACAATTTTCAGGCACCCGTAAAAACGATTTATTTACGGCCACGACAAATACCAAAACCTTGCCTAAAAAATCTAATATTTCATGATGGTCACATAGATTTTAGGATCAGCCAGGTAAATATAAAGAGAACATGCGGAAAGCGCGAGGTTAGGGCTTACGAAATATTTTTTTAAAATTGCAGATAAATTATTACACTACGAGTGGTCCACCAAGGAAGAATTTTTTTGCACAACTTATTGACAACATCAAGCAAGATGTAGCGAAAAATAAACAAATCAAAGTTTGTATTTTTGTTATTTAAATGAAAACGAATCGTAAAACGAATTAGAAAACTTTTTTTCTGTAGGAAAATCTAGAAAAATTTCGTGAGGAAAGAGAAGATTTAGAGAAGAGTGAAGCTCTGCAAAAAGCTAGAAAAAAATTTGTATGAAGTTGTTATCTAATCCCAGAATTTATTTTTAAACTTAAAATGAAATTTCAGTTGGCATTGGAATCAGAAGGAAATAAAACAAGTGAAGCCATAAAACAGAAGTTATTTGATTTAAAAACTAAATTACAAGGAGTAGGATTTCAGTTAATGGGATTTTTTTACTTGTATAGTCTAAAATGTGTTTATCGTGTGTTACAGACGTTAGAAGAAGCTCAGAAAACTGAATTAGCCAAAAAAGCTGGTCAACTCACTGAAGATTTAGCAAAGTCGGCCAAAGAAGCAGCAGGAAGTGTAGCAGAAAAAAGTCAACAGCTAGGAGAAAATCCAACATTTAAACACATTTCAGAAGTAAAATTTTAAAAAATATGAAATGTTTCTAGTGTTAAAACATTCATTTTCATCCATAGGGTGTAAAGGCCGTGAAACAGGAGATCGATGAAACAACTATAGCAAATGCAAAAATGTATAGGCCGCCTGAAAAATTGAGAAAGAGGGTTGAGAGGACTTATACAACAGATGAAGCTAAACCAATTACACCTAATGAGTTGGGTTATTTTAAATTTTATTATTTTAAATTTGCTATTAACAATGTTTTCTTACTGTCACAGACAGGAATATAGAATGGAATTGCACAAAGATTCCAGGTGGTACCAAAGTTGGCAAAATTTTAAGGAAAATAATCCTTATGTAAATAGTAAGAAACACATGCCATTTTGTCTGGTAATTTTTTAATAATGTCCTTTAATGTCTTCAGAAATTTTCGACTGGAAAATGAAATTTGACGAAAGTGACAACCCTTTGGTGCGAGCTTCGCGATCTGTCACCGATAAAGTGGCGGATATATTAGGAGGAATGTTTCAGAAAACAGAATTGTCCGAAGTTTTAACAGAGATTTGTAAAATGGATCCAACGTTTGATAAGGATAGATTCCTTAAGGAATGCGAATATGAAATTATTCCTAATATATTAGAAGCAATGATAAGAGGCGATTTGGAAATTCTTAAAGACTGGCTTCACGAAGCTGTACGTTAATTTAATTTAAACTTAATTTAATGCCATTTAATTACAAAAATTAATTACAGCCCTACAATGTTTTATCTACACCTATTAAACAAGCGCAGCAGCTTGGGTATAAATTTGATTCTAAAATTTTAGATATAGCCAATGTTGATGTAAGTGCAAGTTATTTATTTAATTTATGGAACATTAATCCGTCTTATTAAACAGTTGGCCATGGGAAAAATGATGGAGCAAGGTCCTGTTTTGATACTTAGTTTTCAAACGCAGCAAATTATGGCAGTCAAGGATATAGCGGGCAAAGTTGTAGAAGGAGACCCAGTAATTAATTCTCACACTTTAACAAATAAAGCACTGAAATTTAAAATTCTCTTTATATTTCCAGACAAAAATTCTTCGCATGCATTATGTTTGGGTTTTATGCAGAGATCAAACTGAATTAGATCCAAAGGCAGCTTGGAAATTGATGGACTTGTCAGCAAATAGTGCTCAACAATGGCTTTAGATTATTTTGTTAAATTAAATAAAATTTTATGTAGATAAAATTTAAAAATTGCCGTCTTATTTAATAAACATTTAACAATATGACACTAGATGGTGTTTATGTAGCAATTGCATCAAGGTTAAAAAACTGACGCAAATATAAATGCTTTTTAGTGCACCTAAATAGCATTGAATGACGTCACAAACAAAATAACCGGAAGCTGAATGATACACTTAACTTCTCACTCGTTGTGGCAGTGGTCATATGAAAATATCATGGCTGATCGGGAGCCTCCCCCGCTGTTTGACGAAGAAGCAGAGTCGGACAAGAAAGACTCGGAATATGAAGACCTTTTTGTTTCGGCCGTAGAGGTTATAATTAAGTTGATATATATTTTAATTAATATAACATTTTGATAAATAAATAGAAAATGACATAATGAATTAAACTCACTTATTGACACCTAAAAAAATCTGAAGAGACTAAATTGCCTTTTAATTGCAGACAGAAAATGACACGACAACAAAAAACAAGTCGGATGGTATTACGAACGATTCTAACATATTTACAGGTAAAATTGGTTTATTACAAATATCAATTTTTATTTACTGTTTTCATTTTTTACTCTTTTTGCAGTAGGGGAAACGGCAGAAATTAACTTAAACGACGAAAATTCACCCGACGAATTTAAAGATGCAGAACCAGAAATTGAGGCTGAAAAGAAATCGGAACCAGCATCTTTATCGGCATCGTCCACGACTGTGACGACCACCTCGCAAGTGGCGAAAACAAGTGGCAAAATTAAACCGTCAGATGATGTATCTGTTATTAAATGGGCCAATTTTATTACAACCGTTAATTTTGTTTTTTTCCCCATAGATTGCAGACGAAGAAAACGATAATTTCATTGAAATTTCCATCACTGATCCACAAAAAGTCGGGGATGGCATGTCATCTTATATGGCGTATAAAGTATAATTTGTAAGTTATTTATAAATCAATAAATTACTAAAATTTATAATTTTAACAGGTCGCAACCAAAACAAATTATCCGTATTTTAAGAAGAAGCAATTTTCAGTTATGAGACGTTTTAGCGACTTTTTAGGATTGCATGATAAATTAGTAGCAAAACATTTACATCTTGGGAGAATTGTTCCTCCTGCGCCTGAAAAAAGTGTTATGGGTAATTATTTTTATATGGAAAAAAATGTTTGAGAGGTTTAATTTGAATTTTTTCCTAGTTATGACTAAAATAAAAATGTCAAAAGAGGGCGATGCGGGAAGTTCTTCAGAAATGGTTGAAAAACGTCGGTCTGCTTTGGAACGTTACATGGGACGTACGGCCGCTCATCCAGTTCTTAGAACAGATCCAGATTTCCGAGATTTTCTCGAATTGGACAGCGAGTTACCCAAAGCCACTAACACATCTGCGCTTAGTGGTGCTGGTGTGATGCGCCTATTTAATAGAGTGGGAGATACTGTTAATAAAATGACGACTAAAATGGATGAAACTGACCCTGTAAGATTTTAATGCGAAAATTTTTGTTTTATTTGTTTTTCTGTTCGCTTGTCGGGCTTCAAAAGATTGTTGTCTTTTAGCCAGCTATGATGGCTTATAGACCTGTAAGTAAGATTTAAGTGGGATTTGCATGAATGTTGTTTTGTGTGTTAAAAACAATCATTTTTATGATGATCTTTGTTTGTCTGATAATAATTTTATCTCTTAAGTGGTTCGAGGAAAAACAACAGCAAATTGAAAATTTGGATCACCAGTTAAAGAAACTACATGTTAGCATCGAATCTTTGGTCAATAACCGAAAAGGTAATGAAAAACTTTTAGACGAATTTAGTTTAAAGAATATTTTAAATTTTCAGAATTATCTCAAGCGACTGCTCTTTTTGCCAAAAGTGCTGCCATGTTGAGTAACTGCGAAGAACACACTGCCCTTTCTCGTGCTCTTTCCCAATTGGCTGAAGTAGAAGAGAAAATTGATCAGCTACAATTGGAACAAGCCAATAATGATTTTTTCATATTTGCGGAAATGCTTAAAGATTATATTGCCTTAATTGGAGCGATCAAAGTATTATATACCAAACTGGGGAGAATTTTATCCTTAATAGAAAATTCTGTATAATTTTAGGACGTTTTCCATCAACGAGTTAAAGTTTACCAAACTTGGCAACATGCCCAACAGGTGTTAACAAAAAAGAGAGAAACGAAAGCCAAATTAGAATTGGCTGGTAAAACCGACAAAATAGCTCAGGCTAGGGAAGAAGTGGTCGAATGGGAAGCGAAGGTGGAGAGAGGTCAAGAAGAGTTTGAGAAGATTTCCAAGATGATTAAAAAAGAAATGGAAAGATTTGAATATGAAAGAGTTCGTGATTTTAAAAATAATATAATACTTTATATGGAAAAGTTGATGAATTGCCAACAACAGGTAATCACCTGCGGTATTTATTTAAAAGAGACATTTAACTTATTTTCATTTTTTCCCCTAGCTTATTAAGTATTGGGAAGCTTTTCTTCCAGAAGCTAAAGCGATCGCCTAACTTTGTCAAATCAAGTCACTGAAAAATATTTTTACAGAAGTTAACTGGAATTCGTTATCATCTGAGTGCAATTACCACTAATGAAAAAAATTTAATTCCTCAATTTAACATTTTCCACATTCTTTTTGTTTTTTTGATGGGTATATTTTGAAATAAATGAAGCTATAAATTGATTATAAATAAAATATAAACTTGTCTATATATGAAGAACTGCGTGAACTGCGTTCGAAAGATAGTGTTGTGATCATTTATTTTAAATGTAAGAAATCTATAATAAAAAATTAACATTCATTTAATATTCACTAAATAAAACAACCTTTAATTCCACAACATTGATAGCAACAATATCACAACTTAAAAAACTCTAAAATCAACCGGACAATAGCCTGGCCCGTTAGCTGGCTCGGCATTAATTCCTCTTATCAACATTCTGCAACGATGTTCTTCCAAACGGGGAGCAGCTTCATCGGGATCGACCAAATTTTCATCGCTCCACAATCTCTCCGCAACTGCCGACGCTCTGGGCCAAAGCCGTGGCGTTAAATTAGTAGCATCAACGAACTCGCCCCAAATACACGCTTCTCCTCCAAATACCAATTTCTTCTGAGCTTCCGTACCGTTAAAATCATGAGGATCGCATAAATAAAACGTCTGCCAATCGCTACCGTATGTAATATAATTTAAATACCAACAAGCTGACAGTAAAGCTTTATAACCCTTTGCAGTGACATTAGCCAATTCGGATTCATGCGGTTCTTTCCACACTTCAACTACAGTGTCGTCTTTAACCTTCACTCCGTTATCAACAACTTCTTGCCAGATGATGTAGGAATTATTTCTCGGGAATGATTTAATAATATCAAGTAATCTCTGCATGTAATACTGCTCTAATTTCGCGAAATCATTCCCAAAACCTTTTTTCTTCATAAAATTCAAAACGGATGGGTTACTCTTCCAGCAATCAAACGCTACTTCATCACCACCCAAATGAATGAAATGTTCTGGAAATGTGTCAGAGACTTCCGAAAAAAACGCCGAAAGGAATTTGTATGTGGACTCCTGCGTTGGATCTACCGGCCCGTAACCATCAGGTACCAAATTTCCGCTTACGTTTTTATAACAAGGGGTAAGTAACCCGGGAATTGCAGCACCCCACGATTCGGTGTGACCAGGGGTATCAAATTCCGGGATTACTCTTATCCCCCTTTGTCTTGCAAACATTAAAATATCGATTATATCGTCTAGGTTGTAAACGTGTGTGTGAGCGTCGTAGGCGCCTTTCGTACTCATCTCTGGAAACACGCGACTGACGTAAGGGAATGCTTGATCGTCTACAATGTGCCAATGAAACACGTTAAATTTATTTTGCGCCATCGCTTCCTGTGAGAAAATAAAACTTAAAAATTTTGATTTTATATGCATAAGTTTAGTTGTACCAAGGTTTCTAGAATGATTCTTTTAGGTAAATAATGCCTTGACGTGTCGACCATTATTCCACGAAAAGGAAATCGCGGGTAATCTCTAATCAGTGTGCTGTTCACGATGAACTAAAATAGAAAACACACTAAGTGATTCTTATCTTTTAAATTGAATGTTATCGTACCAAACCATCAGGTGTGAGATAAACAAGTTGACTAAAAGTTTCCAGTCCCCTTAAAATACCCCAAATACTTTGAGCGTAAAGGAGAGCTTCGTTAGGTAAATCGTCCGTGTTAATTTTTAGTTCGTCTGAACAGAAAATTCGCAAATTAGTTTCTACTTTTGTGTCAATACGTTAATTAAACTCTTACACTGCTCGTCCATATCTGCATTGGGCCATTCCTTGTCACACGGGTTTTCCAAATTGACTTTGAGTGAATTTAAAAACCCCTGAAATTTTCCGGTTTTCAAAATGGATTTTTTACTTATGTTGTCGTTTTTGTAGCGTTTGTTCAAACGCGGCGGATCGAATGTCATGATGAAATAGCGTTTTAAGGCGCTTTCTAGGATGTCGCAAGATTTTCCAATTGGGTTAAAGTTGAATTTACTAGGTAAAACAACGAGGAAATCTTGTGTGGATTTCTGTGATTGGGGTTGTGGCCAGACGCCGCCTTCCGTTTTCTTGACTCCGCCGATTAGAGAAACTGAGGATCGCATCGTTGGAGCAGTGGGTGCCATCCGTTCTTGAGTTTTGAAGCATTGTGATTGAGCGTGGTTTGGTTGCTCATTGGCGAGCGATGTAGCTGCCAAGATAGAGAAAAGTATTAGAAAGTTCATCTTGGTTAATAAATTTGACAGTTGCAGTTGTCGGTTTTATATGTCCGTCCGTATCAAGTCATGTCATGAGATAACTATTAAATGGTTTCTATTCGTTTATTTCCACTTGTTTCCTTGTTATCATGTGACTGCATATATTGTTGACTGTAGGCAAACGATTGAGTAATTTTGCCCAGTTTGATGAATTGGGGAACGAGTAAGCTTTCATTAGTTCTCACTAGGGGTTGAAACCTATAGGAAAGGTGGCGCCAATATCACTTCTAGAGTCCAGACGAATATGACTGATAAAAGTTACGGGATGCTAGTAAGTTTTATTTTCGATTATTTATACAACTCTGTTTTTATAAAAGCTTCAGAGTCTTTAATAACTTGTTGCAAGTCTTGGTACCCAACATAACGACAAGCGTCGTTTAATTCAAGCCATTTATAATCTTGATGTTCGGACGATAAAACGATTGGCGTGTTGGGGTCTTTTAATTCGGCCAACCAATAAATTACGCTTTTCGGCTTGTCGTTAGCGATGTAAGTTAATGTTCTTTTAAAGTTGTAATGAACTTGCAAATGATCCGCTCCAAGACCAGATTCTTCTCGCGTTTCCCGTAAAGCAGTTTCTTCATTGCTCTCTCCTGGATCAACGTGGCCTATTGAAATAAAATATTTTCAATAGCATTTATTAATTGAATCACGTTGTTAAACCTTTTGGTGGTGTCCAGTGATGTTGACCATAAGAAGTTTGAAGTAAAAGATATTCTATTTGATTAGTGAATCGTCTAAAAATTAAAAATCCAGCGGCTAGTAAAGTCATGTTGTTTAGCAGGTAGCCGCGCCTGGATCTGATATTTACATGATGTCATCCAAAAGGGCCAATGAGGGAAGAGCTAATGAAAGTAGCGCGAATTCGCGCCACTTTCTTGTTGTCGACGAGGAAGGCGACGAGGAGGCAAATTTCGGCAACAAGAAAATTTTGTATTGTTTTTATAATGAATTTGGAGGTAGTAAATGATGTGGAGAAGAGATTGAAGTCGGAGAATCGAGGAACTGAAATTGGTAATAGGTGTTTTAATCTTTCGGCATTAACATGTTTCTTTTATGCTTAAAAGTTAAATGCTTTAATTCTATTGGCTTAATGCAGAAACCTCAGTTGATAAAGAAGATAGTAGCTGTAAATCACCACCACCCAAACGGCTTAAGCAAGGTAAAATATCACAAATTTATTTAGTTTTTACCAAAATCTAACTCGGATGTTATTTTTCGGGTGAAGCGCGGTTGCCATTTTCTCCGCTTGTACAACAACAAGAAGTTTCGTCAGGCAGTCAAGAAGAAATAGTAAATAAGAAGCAAAACATTAGAGAAGGGAGCAAGAAAAGTGAGTGTACGGTTAAAAATGCCGAGGAAGAAGTAAGTAGTAGTACGGAAGTGGAGAAAAGTGGTCTAATTGAAGTTGACCTGGATAATGAACCGTCTACGAATTCGGATGCAATGGAAATCGATAATTCGCAAGAATCGGGCGACGAAAGCGGAAACAAATCAATTTTATTAGACGATTCCGAAGTTGACGATTCAAAGAATGACAGCAAGTTGGATTTGAGCGGAAGCACGAGTGACGCGTCAAAAGAAAAGAAAACAAGAAAAGTAATAAAAATTTGCCTAAATGTAACGACTTTTATCTCACGATATGATTATTATTAAGCGTTCGATATTGTCTAAAGAAGAAAGAGTGGAATTGAAGCGAAAGAGAATTGAAGACAGGGTAATTACTAGTTTATTCACACTTGTTAAACTACAAGATATTTAATTTAAAACCTTAAAACAGGAAAAAAGACGAATTGAAAGGGAAGAGGTGAAAAAAGAGAAAGAAAAATTGAAAGAAGAAGCAAAATTACAGCGAGAAAAAAAACGGATTGAAGCATTGACCAAAAAGAAAGAAGAAGAAATGAAGAAAGAAGAACGAAAGGTAGAACGAGAGGAGAAGAAACGAAAACGTGAGGAGGAGAAACAAGAAGTTAAAGCTAAAAAATTAGAAGAAAAACAGTTAGTCCATATCATAATTAAAAATAAATTTCTCTTAAAATGGTTTTGTGTATGCTCTAGGGCTAAGGAAGAGAAAAAACGGCAACAAGAGTTGGAAAAAAGTCTTCACGAAGCAGAAGAAGAGCAAAAAATAGCCAAAGTCAAAGCTGCTTTTGTAGGATTTTTCGTAAAGAAAGATCCAAATGTTTCAGCTCAACGAATTGAAAATACGGTATAAATAAGTGTTAAAATGTCATAATTTTGAATATTATTAATTGAATGGTTATTTGTAGCTACATAGTTCTTTATTCAAAGCGTTTGAAGTAAAAGAAAACCAACGTGTTGCACCGGTTAGCCGGGTCAAACTAAATATGCAAATGGAAAAAATTTTGGAAAACAACATATCAAAACAGGTTAATTATATTTAGTAAATGATAACTACTCTAATGCAATCAATGATGAATATCCGACGATTCTGATTTATTGATGAGAATTGCACCCTGAGATTGTATTCTTGTGTTTAATTTGCCCTGCTGTTCCAAGCTCAATTCCTTACAATTCCTTTTTTTTTTTTTAGGAAGCAACGGAACTTTATTTACAAGAACTGCGAGAAAAGAAACACGTACCAAAGAAATCAGAACGAACTTGGCCATGTAACGAAATTGATGACGAAATTCAAGTGATTGATAACCAAAAACGAAAATTTCCACGAGCCAAGCTGCTAAAATTTCATGAAAATGTTAGACCTCCTTATTGGGGCACGTGGAGGAAATCGAGTGAGTTTATATCTCCACGTAATCCATTGAAAAAAGATACGGTAAAATAATTAAACAATTTAAAACCGGATAATTTTTTAACAAATCTTCTTAATGCAGCATTTTTTTGACTACGAAGTTGACAGTGATGAAGAGTGGGAGGAAGAAGAACCCGGTGAAAGTTTATCCGGAACTGAGGACGAAGCGGAGAAAAGTGATGGAGAATATGAAGTTGATAACGACTTTTTCGTACCTCATGGATATTTATCCGATGAGGAGAAACAAGATGACGATGCTGAAATTTTGGTAATTGATTTTATCAAATGAGTTTTATTTATTTTATAATTTTTATCTTACAATTTCAGACGCCTGATGGGCAAAAAACTAAGTTACGCCTACAAGAAATGGAATTTCTGAAAGAACGAAAAGAAAAGTTTTCCCACATCAAACCGAAATTACTCGGCCCGATTTGGTGTGACGATAATAAGCCAGGTTAATTTTTGCTTAAGTAAAAACAAATTTTTATTTTTTTGAAACATTTTTTTAACTGTAGGCGACGATGAAATGTTAAAATTTTTTAAGCAATTTGAAGCGGTATTGCTTTGTGATTGGCCTATTCGGATCCATAGTGCTGCCTTAACATCAACCCCAGATAAAGATTTAGAAGTATCAAGTTCGGCCACACCAATGACCTCTCGGTCATCAAATACCCGCCTGAAATCAGTGCCTATCGAATGTTTGTTGAGTTAAAACTTAAGTATATGTAATAATCTAATCAACACTGTTATTTTTTGCAGCAATGCCCGACTTAATTCGCTTGATTCATGGCAATAAGAACAAACGCCAGATAATTGTAAACGAATTTCTCGCATTGTGGGAACAACGAGAGACACTAAAACAATCCAATGAACAAAATGATTCTAGTTTAACTTCGACTCCAGTTTCCAAGAAATCTGTTTTACCCAAAATTGTCGTTTCAAAGTGCGTGAGAGAAATCGCGACTTGGGGTAAAAGTCAAGAAGCGAAAAATTTGGGCGCGATGTGGACTGTGAAGAAAGAAATTCTTAATAAATATTCATTGACTGACTTGTCGATTAATAACGAATGGCAGTATCTTACAAAGAATGAAGAGGAGATTAAGAAAGTAGAAGACAAAAATACTAAAAGTTCTACAGACACACCAAATACTCCTTCGATTCTCGATGCTCTTAATTTGAAGAGTCGAGGGGAAACGGCGACTACAACTGATGAAAAGAATGCTGTGAAAGAAACTCCGACGACTCCAAAACCTAAAAACTTAACTCTATTGGAGAAGTTTTTATTTAAAAAAAATACAAGTTCGAGTCCAAAAGTTGAACCAAATACAGCTGCCGTACAAAGTGGCGCTGAAATACCGGTTATTGATATAATTAGTGATGACAGTGGGTTGAATGACAGTTAAATTTTAGCGATTAAGTCTTAGAACAATTTTTAAACCTAATTTATTTTAAGATGAAAACAAAGTTTATGAGTAATCCGTCTGAGTTACGGGTTGGTTTTCGTTTAAGATAGTGGTTTCTTTTAATTACATGTTTTGCCCCGTTGCGGGACTATTAATCCATCCGAAGTAATTTTAAAAGGTTTTAAGCATAGTTGTATTTTATATCTTATTTTCGTAAAATAAAAGAATGTAATCATTTTAAAAAAGCGTTAAATAACATTGATCGTGTTACAAATCTTTTACGGTATTAAAATTGATTGTTTTTTTTTTCCAGGTCTAACTACTTAAATATTGATTATTTTGGAAAGAGCGTTGTAAGCGACGTCAAGCTTACGCGTTTGAACACCAGAGTTTTAAACATTGTTTGCCAACAACAATGGAAAAGTATGAAAAAATTCGTTTAGCTGGAAGAGGCGCATCAGGGTTAGTTGATTGTAGTTTGTTAGTTTTTAAGAAATCTTAAAATTATTTTTGAAAATTTGCTACAACTTGATTTTTCCTGTGCAGCACTGTCTATTTATACAGAAAAAAAAGCGACCGAAAATTGGTGATAATAAAACAAATACAAGTGGAACAAATGACCAGAGAAGAAAGATTAGCAGTACTTAATGAAGGACGAGTTTTGTCAATGTTACAACATCCAAATATCATCGAATATTATGACAGTTTTCTTCAAGATAAAGCAATGATGATTGTCATGGAGTATGCACCAGGTTCAAGAGAAATTTAAAGTAAATATTAAACTTGACTTAAAATTCACTTACAGGTGGTACACTTCACGATTACATACAGCAGCGGAATGAAAGGTTGTTTAATGAAGAAGTAATAAAATTCATAACTACTAACATTTTTTCGTAACTACTCACGTTTTTTCTCTGCAGGAAATTCTCAATTTTTTTGTCCAGATGCTATTGTCACTGCAACACGTCCATTCCAGACAAATTCTTCACCGAGATTTGAAAACGCAAAATATTTTACTCGACACGCAGAAAAAAATAGTCAAAGTTGGAGACTTTGGCATTTCTAAAATTCTCAGCACAAGAACCAAAGCGATGACAATAGTAGGAACACCATCGTACATTTCCCCCGAGTTATGCGAAGGAAAAGCGTCAGTTATTTTGTTTAATCATTAATAAACGAATGTGGAATATTTATAACTTTTTATTGAATTTTTAGGTATAACCAAAAAAGCGACATATGGGCTCTGGGTTGCATTCTCTACGAACTCATAACACTTAAAAAAGCATTTGAAGCTGCGGTAATATGTAAATAAAAATTCGTTTGGAAGTAACGTCATTTATTTTACTGTACAGACTTTACCAGCTCTCATATTAAAAATTCTTAGCGGCACCTACTCACCAATTTCTGATCAATTCAGTGAAGACATAAAACTACTTGTGGCGTCTTTACTACATTTGGATCCAAATAGAAGACCTACTATTTGCCAAATTATGGCTCAACCTGTTGTGATGAATGCGTTGGCAAATTTTCATACCGATTTTGGAATAATTCCATTAACGAGGAGTCAAATACGAAATTTAGATTCTCAACAAACAGCAACTGAATTAGGCTCATTTAACAAAATTAATGCCGGTTGTAAAACAGGTAAATAAAAACGATATTTCTCATTATTTGTAAAATTTTAGAAGATTTTTTTTTAGCAGAAGAATGCAATCATTTAGTATTTTTCTGGGGTGGTAAAGCCTGTAAACCGACTCAACTCCCAAATTGGGCAAACAAAGTTGTAAGCATAGCCACAGGACGTACACAGAAATTAGCTTCTACCCAGTCTGGACGACTTATTCAATGGGAGGTTATAACATAAAAAAAGATTTTTAAAAAGACATAAAATTAATTTTATCTTTAAAAATAGGAGTCTGTTGAAGATGACCACTGTCAGCTGAAATTTATTCCACGATTAATGGAAGGTTTAAACGCTGTTAATATTACTCAAGTTGTTTGTCAAGACCTTTTCACCATTTGCCTTACAGGTTTTTTAAACTTGTAATAGTACTTAAATTATATTATTTAATTTCAACTCTCATTTCAAGATCGTGGAATTGTTTTATCTCATGGAAGTTCCCTCAATGGGTGTCTCGGTCATGGTGACAACATTGACGTACAATATCCAAAAATTATTGAATCTTTACTAGGATTTGAAGTCACTAAAATAGCAAGTGGTGCAGCACACGTAATGGTGGCCACTCACGATCACGAAATATTTTCCTGGGGTTGCGGAGATGATGGCAGACTCGGGCTTAATTCGACCGACTCTTATTCTACTCCTCAAAAAGTTTTAGTCGATGCGCAAAAAATTCAGGATATTTTTTGTGCCGTTGACTGTTCGGCAATTTTAAACGAGGAAGGAGCAATATTTGCATGTGGCAATAACAAGTTTAATAAATTGTGGTTTGGAATGAATATTTTAAAGAGTGATGTGTTTAAACTGGTGGAAGGAAAATTTTGGGATGAGGAACCAGTTAGGAGAGTTGCTCTAGGTGTTAGCCATGCAGCGATTGTTACTTGTGAGGGGAAACTTTTTATGTCTGGTTCGAATCGGTTTGGGCAAATTGAGCAATTGAGTTGTCAGGAAGAGTGGAGAGTAGAACATGTGGCGTGTGGGGATGCGTTCACTGTGGTGGCGCTGTTTGATGGGAGAGTTTTCGCGTGGGGCAAGCATGGAAGAGGACGACTTGGATGTGAAAAGGAAGAAACGGATTGTGGACTGTTACATCATCAAATTTTGTTGCCTATTTCATTTCCGTACAGAGTTGAAAGTTTGCATTGTTCATACGGAAATACAATGATACTTGTGGAAAAAATTTTGCAATTGAATTAATAAAAGTTTTGTTGTAAGGAAATGTCTTATTTCTGAAATCAAATTTATGCTCATACAACTGGTAAATGAGTTGCTGATAAGATCGAAATTAATTTTTGATGTCCAATATTTCGATCTTACGTTAGTCCGCGGAATAACGTCGAAAAAAGTTATGGAATAAGATCGAAATTAATAGCGCCATCTACTGACGAAATTTTGAACTCAATATTGTTAATTATAATATTTAAAACGAAGAGTCCGAAAATAGCAGCGCCATCTATGAGTAATGATCATTTTATTATAATTGGAGTTGCAGTAGGTGTTGGTACATTAGGAATTATTATCATAGCTGCA